>CAKNYM010036601.1:1909-14132 GCA_932195095.1 Andricus curvator | reverse complement strand
TCAAGCAAATATTTTATAGGCTCACAAAACTATTTCTTCGCATCAAATTTTTGAATATTTGAAGCAAAAAAATATCCCACTGATTCAAACAAATATTTCTTTGGCCTAAACCATGCGCTAGTGCAATAAAGTAATTCATACTTCAAGGTTAGTACATATTTTCCTAATTAAACAAATGGATTCTTTCAGCTCAAATTATAATTAACATTGTTATTATTACACATATTTAATTTAAACAACGCATATAATTTAAAATCTTGATGAACCTGAAACAGAAAAATTCGATGAAAAATCCACCTCCAGCAGGAATCGAACTTGAGTCCGTCGAGTGTCAAGTCCACAGCGATGACCACGACGCTGTCGCAACATGGAAATTATAAGGCGGAAAGCCGTATTTAACCCTCACCATAAATTCCAAAGGAATATTTCTTCAAATCAAAAACATGGATATTGAATTTAACAACATATCTCTTTGATCTAAAGAAGTATTCGATTGATACCAATTATGCCAAATGATTGCATGTTTGATTTGAAAAAATAATTACTTCATTGGAATAAATGTTTATTTGTTATGAATAATTTAATTCTAGTAAGCAAATGAAATATTTCCTTCAACTGAAGAAATAAATATTTGTGTAAACACAACATCTTGTTCTTGTTTGAATCAAGAAAATATAGCCAAAGAATTCATTTCTTTAGATCAACAAAAGATATATCTGGTTTGAATAAAAATTACTACTATTAAAGAATATTTTCTTGATGCTAAAAAATAAGATTCAAGTAAATGCATTTTCTTGGTTCCAAAAATTCTTTTTTTCAGTGTAAGTCTATTAGAAAATTTAGATCGATGCGATAGTCTTCACCACTGCACAATTCACAAAAAGGTTAAGATGAAAATGGCGACGATCGAGAACAGGACGCGATATTTCGGTGCGAATGTTGGCAGCACTGCTCAGCTTTCAGTTCTGCCAATGTCGCCAAGGAGGGAAACTTGTAACTATTACTACTTTTATTTCTTGGAAAATAAATTGGTGGTAAATGTGACTACTTTATTTGTTGTGACTAGAATTACTATCCTTACTAATATAACCTACGTAGGATTACAGACGGCGACTTGTTGCTGCACTAAACTGGTGAGTTACTTTTAACATCGAAGTGGTTGTCGCATCTAATACCATCTCTACTAATAAAGAGCTTCTTGTCACAACTAACCATTTTTTTCAGTGTACAAGCCCTAATTTTATAAGTATTCTCGATCATAATTGTTTTACATTAATTACCATAATTATCTTAGATAGCGTTTTCAGTTCCTGATGTTTATTGTTGATAATAATGGTTTTGAAGATAAGCCGGCGTAAGCCTGATAATATCTTCTCTTTCTCTTCTGCCATTCATATGGTGCATGTATTAACAAGTACGATTCCTAGTACTAATTGTACTACGGTTTAGTTATATCATAATACATGTCAGTACTAAAGTATCACAATGCTTGATACGACTGAGAATACATTTGTAGCTTTAGATATCCTCGCTATTAAACCATGACTAACAATAAGTAAATAACTTTTATAATATAAATTCTCAGCTAATTAAAATTGCAGTTTAAGAGTGATTCTTTTATACATATACAAGCATGCATAATATTAAATAAATTAAATTATTATTAATATTCAATATAGTTTGGTACAATAATACACGTAGCCTGTTTGTGAGAGGTCAAAAAGTGGCACCTGAATACGCATAACTGAGAGTTTTTTTTTTCGAAAACCGCGGCAGTTTTTGCTTTATGCACTGAAAAAAAGAATTTTTGGAACCAAGAATAGTATATTTCACTCGTGTGATATCAGCCCTCGCTTCGCTCGGGCAGCTAACTTCACACTCGTGAAATCGTTGCCTCGGCCCGAGTCATGCATACCATTTTTCATCATATCGATAATCGAAAATTCGACTTGAGGTGCCTGTGGAGCGGGTCGAAAATCGAATTTTCAACCCTAGGGAAGAAAGTGACAGCTAAATGTAAATGGCGGGTTGAAAATTCGATTTTCGACCAGCTCCACAGGCATCGAAAGTCGACTTTTCGATTGAGGTATGATGAAAAATGCATTTACTTGAATCTTATTTCTTAGCATCAAGAAAATATTCTTTAATAGTAGTAATTTTTATTTAAACCAGACACATATCTTTTGTTGATCTAAAGAAATGAATTCTTTGGCTATATTTTCTTAATTCAAACAAATATTTCTTATATTCAAGAAAACCATTCTTTGATTCCAAAGTTCTAGATTCGTTGAAATCTGATTAGTCGTTCAAAGAAATATTTATTTGATTCGATGAGTTCGATTCTTTGAATTGATTCGGACTCATTTGAATCAATTAATTGTGCATACTTCAATCAAGTCTTTAAGTTCATTCCAATCAAAGTAATAATGATTTAATTCAAAAGAATATTAATTAAATTGAAAATATATTTATTTGTTACAAAGAGTTCATGCATTTATACCAATGAAGCATTTCTTTAGATGAACAAGATATTGTGTTTACATAAATATTTATTTCTTCAGTTGAAGGAAATATTTCATTTGCTTACTAGAATTAAATTATTTATAACAAATGAACATTTATTGCAACGAAGTAATTCTTTTTTCAAATCAAACATTCAATAATTTGGCATAATTTGTTTCAATTGAATACTTCTTTAGATCAAAGAGATATGTTGTTAAATTCAATATCCATGTTTTTGATTTGAAGAAATATTTCTTTGGCATTTATGGTGAGGGTTAAATACGGCTTTCCTCCTTATAATTTCCATGTTGCGACAGCGTAGTGGTAATCGCTGTATGCGTTGTTTAAATTATATATGTATAATAATAACAATGTTAATTATAATTTAGGCTGAAAGAATCCATTTATTTATTTAGGAAAATATGTACTACAATTGAAGTACGAACTACTTTATTGCACTCGTGCATGGTTTAGGCCAAAGAAATATTTGTTTGAAACTATCCACCTAGAAACACTACCCGAATCGGGTAGTGTCACGCTTACCCCTAGAGGCTCGCCGAAAGGGAAATGGCTTAATGGTATAGTGGGATATTTTTTTGCTTCAAATACTCAAAAATTTGATGCAAAGAAATAGTTTGGTGAGCCTATAAAATATTTGCTTGACTTTAAAATATATTTCTTTCCATCAATTCACATATTCTCATCTCAAAGAAATATTCATTCCCATTTATGGCATATTCATTTGGAACAATGAGTCATTTATTTGGTTTAAAATGTATATTTTTGTCTTTAATTAATATTTCTTTGATTTAAAGAAATATTTCCCTTCGATCAATAGGTCGTATTTTTCAATAAAACAATGTTAACTTAATCCTATTAACATTCGTCTGATTGAAAGAAATTCTTTTTTTCATTCAAAGTGCATATTTTTATTTGCCTCAAAAAAATATTTCTTTGAAAATAAACAGGACTTTCACTTACTTCAGCCAAGTAAAATTCACTTGGTACAAGTAATCCTTTATTTCAGTGTGGATATGTGGTACTTACTATATGAGCTTTCTAGTTCCTCTTAAAAAATTTTGAAAATACGAACGAGTTGTTTTCTATAATCCTTTAGTATATGAACACTTGAAAACCAGATGCTGCCCACTCAGTATAGGTTTTGTATTTCGCCATGCAATAAAACTTTATTTCACTTGAACAGATGAGAGTAAAACCCTGATTTGTTTTTGTCGGTTTAGCCAAATGTTTCAGGGGTTTGAACCTCATAAAAATAATTTTAAAAAAATTAATTAAATTTCATTCGAATTTAAGAAATTTGATTTGATAGGTAGAGATCGAAATTCAACAATATTTTGGAAGCCGAACCACTGAAAAACAACATGAACTGTTATTTAACTTTGAAACATAATTGTACAATTTCAAACAGAATAATAAATAATAAAGCACAATTAAAATTAAATAATAAGATATTTAATTGCATTTTGAATTTCTAAGCGATCTTAAGAATTTGAGTTTTTTATTTCAAGTTCTTGAAATAACAATATTGTTAATTAAAAGTAATATTGAAATTTAATCACATTGTCATACAATTTGCAATGCGAAATCCAAAAAAGCCCAGCATTTTGGTACATGATTAAATTAAAGCAATAGCATTTCAATTTTCTAGAGACCTAGGTCTCTTGCTAGAAGCTAGGTAAACCCTTTTATTAGGGGTTACTGGTTAGTTTTTCGTCATCTGCTCTTGCGGACTTTCCCAAATTTCGGAACGTGTATTCAGAATTGGCTATATTGCTTTATTGCTTTATTGCTTTATTGCTTTATTGCTTTATTGCTGGTACCTGGAAGGATAAAGTTGGGGAAAACGAACTCAGTAATTTCCCTTCGATGCCTTTTTTAGGTTCATACATTATAATTCATATAATTGTATACTTAAAAATCGGAAGCCTTAAAAATTAATAAAATTCAAATTATGATGCTTAAAAAGTCACGATTTCAAATAATTTTTTAAAAATTGGACAAGTAATATAATATAATTATAGGATAACTAAAGCGAGACAGATTCGAAATTGAGTGTCCCCATGCAAGAACAAGACATAGATTTTTCTAGCGCGGTGGCGTTGGCCCCTGACGAGTAAAAATCAAAATACAAAATTTTGAATTTTAAACATAGATTATTGTAGATAATTATATTCCGCATCTTTTTTCCTTTGCAAGAAGATCGTATCTTTTTTAGATTTTTAAAAAATTTCAAAAAACTTTTTTTTTTTAAAGTCAATTTTTAATTCGATTTTTGTCTTCAACTCGTGCTCAAATCCACAGTTTTTGGAATTTCTTTATAAAATTTATAGGAAGCATTCCTTATAGTGTTCTTGTTATGACGGTTAGCAGTAAAAGTTTTCAACTTTATTTATAACAATATAAAAATTATTTTCTAGGCTATTGCATAATTCGTTCCGCAAAACGTTTGAGCGTTTCGTTTATCGAGGCAAGTTTGAGTAAATAAAAACTTCCTGCGGAGAAGTTGTTCAAAAAAGTACAAAGAAGTTTTCTGTGAAGGCTTTTTTCAAATAAATTAATAGGTAAAAAACTGTGAACGCTAAACTTTAAGCGCGCGAATGATCTTCTATGCGTGGATTAGGCCGAGTCGGGACGTCTTGACGTTTAGGCGGGTTATGGGGGGTCAGGCTTAAAAATAAATAATAACACTTCAATTGACATAAAATATGTTAAATTTGTATTCATTAAGCGAATAGTTATGTTTATAAGAAGTACTCTTCGCCCAGCGTAAAAAAAAATTTGTTTGGAAAAGCCTTATTACGGAATTATTATTGAAATTGTTACCAAAATACGCTTTTATCACGATATCTGTACAGAAGTTTAAAATAGAAACAACGGGAACCTCATTTCTTTCAGCTTCTATCGAAAGAGAAAAAAACTAAATATTATACGTACTCTATTTCTGCATGTTTTGTTAACATTTCTAGACCACGCTTCTTCATTTGTTGTTCGTTTCCTCCCTCAAGAAGAACCTTGAGATTCGCTTTCCATTATAGAAATTAAAAAATTCCTTTCGATAATAATTTTATTATTATAAATTATAAATTTTATTTTCACTGAAGCTAAAACTCGTAATACGCGTACGAAGCGCACACTTCGGTACTCAGAATAGAAATGATCTATTTTTTTTTAGCAGAAAACTGCAATGTTTTGGCTACGTATGGGATCAAAAAGGCCGAAGGGCATTTGACGGTCATCTAATACTTGAACAATCCTCCTATATTACATTTCGTGTTCATCGCACCGCCGTATAAGGAAAGACGTTCCGACTCGGCATAATACACACATAGAAGATCAGTCGCGCTCTTAAAGTTTAGCGTTCACAGTTTTTTACCTATTAATTTATTTGAAAAAAGCCTTCGCAGAAAACTTCTTTGTACTTTTTTGAACAACTTCTCCGCAGGAAGTTTTTGTTTGCTCAAACTTGCCTCGATAAACGAAACGCTCAAACGTTTTGCGGAACGAATTATGCAATAGCCTAGAAAATAATTTTTTATATTGTTATAAATAAAGTTGAAAACTTTTATCACTAACCGTCATAACAAGAACACTACAAGGAATGCTTCCTATAAATTTTATAAAGAAATTCCAAAAACTGTGGATTTGAGCACGAGTTGAAGACTAAAATCGAATTAAAAATTGACTTTCAAAAAAAAAAGTTTTTTGCAATTTTTTAAAAATCTAAAAAAGATATGATCTTCTTGCAAAGGAAAAAAAGATGCGGAATATAATTATCTACAATAATCTATGTTTTAAAATTCAAAATTTCGTATTTCGATTCTTAGTCGTCAGGGGCCAACGCCACCGCGCTAGAAAAATCTATGTCTTGCCTTTGAAAATATTAAGCCTTCAAAGTAAAAAATCTCATATTCGAGCCACTCAACATTTGGGCTTGCTTTTTTCAAAAAAATAAAATAAAATAAAAAAAATAAATTTTCAGAATAAAGCAATACAAATTAACGATTTAATTCTGAAAAATTCCAAATTTTGTTATTAATAATTCGAATCTTAAATTTTGTGATTGTACAAATTGCAAATTTTGAAAAATTGAAAAAAAAAATTAAAATTAAAAAATGCCATGAATAATAATTAGAACTATATGCCAATAATAAAAAAAATTAATTTGAGGGTTTTGAAATTTAGCAATTTCAATTTAAAAGCTTGACATTTTTTAATTTGCATTTAGACTGCTCGTAATTAAATTCTAAACAAGAAAAATCTACAGAAAGTTATAGATTAAATTGTTCAGATCACAGTTAAATCTACACAATAAAATTGAGAAGTTTAATTTACTCATACTTAAGGGGGGATCCTGCTTCAGGAGGCCTAAAAAAAGCGTTTTTGGGGGGATTTTTTGCGGACAGAAAAAAATAAGCAAGTCTAGCGAACTTTTTAGAATATTTTAATATATATTTGAACATTATAAAAAAAAAATTTTGAAAGAAAAATATCTGTGGGATTCAAAAAAATAGGCGGGATTTAAAATAACGACGGGATTTAAAAAAATATTGGCGGGCAAGATGGAACTCGTAATTTTTGTCTGAAACAAAAAAAAACAAAAAGAAATTGAATTTTCATATATTTTTCTTCTAGGTGAACTAAGAAAAACCCGAAAAATTGTGAAATAAACAAATTTTTCTCAAGTTTGAAGAAAATTTGCTTTTTGCAACAACAAAAAAATCATTTCAACTTGCTAAAAAAGTTGTTTAAATTTTTTTCCATAAATCTTTTTAGTTCAAATAGAAGAGAATACAAAACTGAAGCTAACAAGCCTTGGTTCATTTTGATTGGTCGTCTAGTTTTCTTGCAATCACGCCCGCCAGTTTAGAAAAATCGTAAAAATGAAAACTCGAGAAAACGCGCTTCAAAGTTTACGATAAAAAAAAAATGTTAATTTCCTATTACTTACAGTAATAGTACGCTAATCAACTACGCCTGCTTTATAAAGTAAACGGCACTTCTAGGAATTAAAAATATTGTTTCGAAGGACTGTTGAACATTTTCAGGTGCACAGTTCGGAGTTGTTAGACCGAGGGGTGGAGCGCGCTTCATCTGCCCGAGCGCTCGTATACTTGCTCGACATCCCACCACGTTTACTGCTGTCCCAACTAAAAACATGACAAGTCGCATTTGCCATAAGGGTCAGTCTCTCGTTTTACACGGATTACTCACACAGAGTTAACCCTCTTTTTTTGGTAGTTTTTTTTGGTCGAACGTGACGTCAGGGCAACTTGGCCTGGTCAGGTCAGTTTACCCTCACTCCTTTCTGACACTTTCCCCGGTCCCCTGGATTTTCTGAAAATGTGAGTACGATCTTTGAATGAACGCAGATTATTGAATGATGGCGAGACTCACTAACTTTCCTCTTATTTCATTAGCCTATTTTAGGGTGCGTTTCTCTCTCTCGAACTAATGGAGTTCACATTTATATGTAAAGCTCTTGCAAACACCTGACTTGTTTACAATTTTTTTGCAAAAATTTTGTACCACATATTTTATTATCTATTTCTTAAATTAGATTCTTGTTTTTTATTCGGCCATCTCGTAACATTAAAATAATCAAAAACTTGTACCTAATTCATTTTTCATTAAAAATAAATAAAATCACAAGAATTATTGAATGATATTCTATCAGGCCTCTGGACCGGGAAACCAGGAATTTCTCGAGACCGGGAAAAACCGGGACATGACAGTTAATCTATTTTTTGCTCGTACATTGTCAATAGATTTTTAAATAATTAGTTGATGTGTTGTCTTCCAATTGTGATATCATTCAGTTTACAATGCGTAATCAGAAAAATCTTAAGTTTAAAAAAATTCCCATTTCAGATGTTTATTTTTAAGCATACATCTTTAATTTAAAGAACTTTCAAATGCAGTCTTAAAGACTGAAACATTTAAAAATTGAAGAATTTGAAACTGAATTGTTTGAAATGGAAAGCCTTGAATCGTTAAAATTTCAAAGAGCTTTTAAACTTTGAACGTTACAATTTTAATTGTTCTTTTTAAAAATTGTTTAAGTTGTAAGTGAAATTGTTTTATTTTTGTAAATAACAATTGAAGAGTTATTATTTGTAGAAAAACTTTGAGTGATTCGAAGAGACATTTAGTAGTTTTAAAAAGATTAAAAATTAATTTAAAAATTAAAATGATTTCAAATAATTTAATCAAAGTGTGTGTACCGGTCAAATCTGGCTATTCTTACAGGAATTTCGATGCAAATATCCCCGACATAATTAAATTTTTTTTTTAGATTTTGGTAGATTTCGAACAAAAAATTTAGAAGCTTTTTAAGAATAGTGAAAGGTTTTAAACGAGTAAAACCATTTTTTGAATATTTTTACGTAATTTGCAAATTTTGTATGTAACAAAATTATTTTAAGAGAATATTTAAAAAGATTTCCAAAATTGTCAAAAAAGATTCTGGAAGGTATTTAGAAGTTCTGACAACATTTCACAAATAATGTAAAATTTGGGAAAATTTAAAAGAACACGTATATTTTTTAAGATTTTTACGCCAAAATTTTGAAGCTTTGTAAGGATTTTTAAACTGTTTCAAATAAAAATAATCCAACTTCTAATATGAGAAGTGTTCAGTCAAAAAAAATTAATCGTTCAATTGTTAACGTTTCTAACTTAACTTGGTTAAAATTATATCATTTTGAGAATTTCTAAATTTATTGATTCATTCTTCAATTTAAAGCATTGCAAATGATAACGTGAGTTTATATTTGTGGAACCAAATCTGAATCTTTGAACTGTACAATGTACAAAAGTTAAGAATTCTAAATGCAGTTTAACTGCATTTCATTTAAAATTATTATTTGAAAAGTGTTAGTACCTTCCATTTTATACGTGTAAATTAGTGAGCATTTGAATACAAACTTTTTGAATTAAAAAACTTTTAAACTTCAATTATCAAATTTTAAAATTCAAGAGTTGCACTTGGAGTGTTTTTATTTGCTGTTAGGATTTTATTACTTCAAACGGAAAAATGGTAGCCTTCGAGTTATAATTATTTAATTTTATTTACCGTGAAAAATGTTTGCGAACCGGGAAAAACCGGGAAATGACCAGGAATTTGTTTTTTCGATTGTAACGGTCAAGCTGAAACCACCTGAAATTATTACTTAAAATTTTGAAAAAGAGTGTACAAAATTTTCAAGCCAAATTTTTCCATAATACATCATTTCAGAACAAACTAGAGTGAGTTTAAGAGATACTTAAAAGTTTTTAAACAATTCAAAAATAATAAAAACTTATAAGATATTGTAGGAATTTCGTAAGATTTCAAGAAAATGAAAAAAATTCTTTGGGTTCCTAGGAGAAATTGAAGTGATTTTTTATTTTTTTATTGCAGAAGATTTCTTTAAATTTTGAAAAAAAAGTAGAAGATTTTAAATCTTAATGTTTCAATTTGGTAAGATTGAAAAATACAAAAAAAATCGGGTAAATTTAAGAAATATTTAGAAGATTTGGAGAGATTGAAAAAGAATTTTAAACTGAAAGATTTTAAAAAATTAAGATTTTTTTTTAAGATTTCAACCCAAAACTTTAGAAGCTTTAGAAGAATTTTGAAAGATTGCAAGTGAATAAACAAATTTCCTTAAAATTCCCAGGAAAATTTGGCAGATTTTAAGGCAATTTTCTATACAGCACTTCATCTCATAAACCTTTTTTTAATTAGAAAACGTCTATTATGTTTTCGAACATGATACCAAAAAATGATCGAAGGAAATGTTACAATCTGTTACAGGTTCAGCGGCATTTAATTAAAAATTTTATTTGACTGAAAAGCGTTAAAACCTTTCATTTCATACGTGGAATTATTAACCGTTTAATTAAAAGTTTTTGACATTTTTAACCTATTTTAACCTTCAATTTGAAAAGTTTAAAATGCAAAAGAGTTCCATTTGCAATGAGCATGAATAATTTGTGTGCACAGGGAAAACCCGAGATATTCCAAGAATAATTTCTAGCCGAAAGTGCAATTCAATTTATGTAATTTGTGATTATTACAAAAATATTGTATTATCTATTTGCATAACTTATATCTGCGTGTATTGTAATTTTATCTTCAGCAATTGATCGAAAACGTTTGATACGTATTGTATTTATATTGCATATATTGTGATAGAATTCAATTAATGTAATTTGTAAATATTATAAACATATTTAATTATTTTTATAGAACGTCTGGAGTACAATCTTGTCTTTATCAATTGATGTGTGATGAGTCTTTTATACGATTTAAATAATATTACTTCATAAAAATGTAATTACATCCCTACGACAAAAAAAAGAATATCAGTGACTCATTCTCGTGATTTTATTTATTTTTCAAATAAAAAATGAATTAACGAAAACTTTATGATTATTTTATTATTGGAAGATGCCCTAATAAAAAACGAGAAATAGATCAAGAAAATATGTGGTGAAAAATGTTTGTAAAAAATGTATAATCAAGTCAGGTGCTTGCAAGAGCTTTGCGTTTCAATACTCCATTAGTTCGAGAAAGAGAAACGCACCGCAAGATAGAGTGAGAGAAAAGTGAGTCTCGCCTCCATTCAATAATAATCTGCGATATCCAAATATTTTACTAAAATTTTTAGAAAATCCAAGGGACCAGGAAAAGTGTGAGAAGGGAGTGAGGGTAAACTGACCTGACTCTGGCGAGCATGGGAACCCCGGCGGTCAAGTTGTTCTGACGTCACATTCTACAAAAAAACTACGAAAAAAAGGGTTAACTCTGTGTGAGTAATCCGTGTGAAACGGGCGACTATGAACCTTATGGCAAATGCGACTTGTCATGTTCTTAGTTGGGACAGCAGTTTAGTGCTGTATCTTTAAAAATACTGCGAATCAGCCCCTATAACTTTAGATACATATTCTTAGATATATTAGGAATAGATTTAAGCAATAAAAAAAAATCGATTTTTTGAGCCTCCTAAAGCAGGATCCCCCCTTAAACTTCAAGTATGAGCAATAGGTACAAAATTGAATTAAGTCTTCTAATTGCGAAAAATTGCATTCAGCAAAGTTTGAAAATGCGTGTGAAATTTAAAATTTTCAAATTGGTGGTTTAAAAATATAAGCTTTCAAAAAATTACCGTGGCACCTTGATATGTTTTCCTGTATTAGGAAAAAATATTACTGTATGTATTTTAGGCAAATCGGTGTATTTTTAGGGCTCCGCATACGGTGTTGAAGCTTTAATAGAAAATATTTCTCAAATTAATAAAGATAAGTAATTTCCAATATAGTTCTTTAATTTCGCCTTGGTTTCCATTATAATTTTAGATGATTTATAAGCCATAATAATCTCAACATATGACCAGCAATATTTAAAATCGAGGGGTTAACAACTCGTGAAGTCAGGTGTACACCTTCGCTGAAGTTACTGGCGTGAAGTCACTTGAATTCACATGAAGTCACTGAAATCAATTGAAGTCAGTGTACACTCCATCAATCGAGTTGTGAACCCCTCGAAAGTTGTTTAGAAGTTAATCAAGTCACCACTAATAAATACTTCTTGAAGCACTGAGAGGTCCTCGAGATATTACGAATATCTGAGCTTTTTTCGAAAAGATAAACAACAATTGTTTAAACAATTCCCTTATTTATTTAACAAAATTTATTATTCTGATATAAAATCTAAAAT
>CAKNYM010036596.1:1033-12689 GCA_932195095.1 Andricus curvator | reverse complement strand
AAACTTCGTTAATATTAATATATAAATATTAATATATTTTATTATTATATTTTAGATCTCACATTTAAATATTAACATTTCATCTCTTTAGCTATAATAAAATTTGTATAAAATAAAAACAAATGTGATAATAAAACTTCCAAAAAATAATCAAAGTTAATTATTAAATAAAAAATATATTTTATTTTATTTATTTATATTTTGTAGTACTATTCAAAAAAGTACCATTTATCGATCTCGTTTTTATTCGCGAGTTTACCGTGCCATTTGTGCCCCACCTGGATGGCATTGCCTGCCCCGCAGAGACCTTCTGTGCCCCACTTTGACGCCTGCTTATTTTTATTTCTACAAATTAAACGCGTTCGTTTTAAATTTTTATTCGAATAGAATTTCATTTATAAACATTCATTTTATTTGTTGATTTTTTTTGGACAGTGTAAAAAATACTATTAATGTTAAAAAATTCACTCAAAGTTAGGGTGCCGCCCGTGCCCCGCTCTCCCCTAATTTTACACAACATTTGTCAGGCAAAATTTCTATTACTGCTTAGGAAAATTTTTTCTCCATATATAAATTATTACTTTTTCTCCAATTCAAAATTTTTTTTTCAGGTAATATTCCGTGTTTACTTGCATTGTAGTACATTTTTTCCAGGCAAAATGTAATTAGTAAATTGCATATTATACCATTAAGCCATTTCCCTTTTGGGGTAGGCGTGACTTGCTCGGTTGGAAAGTAGTGGTGTGTATATGGGTATATAGGTATAGAGTAGATAGGTAGGGGCTAAATAGGTATATAGGTGTATAGTTAGGTATATAGGTATAAGGTATATAGGTGTTAGGTATAGATATTTTAGATTGATCTGGAATTCTCGTGTTATTTATTTATATGACACGTTTCCCGTGTGGAAAAATTTCGTGGCGCTGCACTGTTTCTGTCCAGTCCGCCTTGAGTCGACACTGGCACTCCACAGGCTGACTGTCCAGTGGCTAGACTGGGATGTAACGCTCGGATCGACTAGTTTCTAGACAGATCGGCTATTTTGGTAAAAATAATCAATAATTAAATGATATAATTATTTTTTATGCCATAGAAGTCCAATATATAGATTTTGCAGTTAATTAAAAATATAAAAAAAGTTTTTGTACAAAAAAAAAAGAAGAAATGAGTTTCCGCAAATCTCTTGTACATACGCTGGGTGTCGAACTTCTGATGTAACTTCCTATTATATTGTTGTAACTTTGTCCCGTCGCCTTAACACCTCGGCCATCTAAAAGCTAAATTTTTTTTCATTTTTGTCGGATATGAATTTCAATTCATCACATCCCAATATTTATTCGAATAGAACATGAACAATTTTTAAACATTAAAAGTGCTTGATGTGTGAATAAATCATTGAAAAAAATAAAGTTTGTATGATTTTCTTGCGGTTAGACTACGAAATAATGATTGTTTATTATTTCAAATAATTAATACGTTAGGCTTAATTATTATTTACGCAATCAATGGATAATTAAAATAAATTGAATAAATCATTTATGTTCAAATTTGATTTTCTGGAATATCATCAATATTATACATAGCATTATACATATTATAATTATTAGAAATTCAATATAAATTTATTATAAATTGACTACATAATTCAATTGAAAAAAATGTTTTCAAACATTCTTAAAAAAATCGTTCTTAAGAATACAGTTCTTGTATTAAGATTTCGATCACCTTCAACCATTATTGTTTACTATCTTAAATATGCATTGGTGTACAATTAATTATTGCTTAAGCATTTGTGCGATTGTGTATTGTAATTTTATAAATCTTTTATTAAAAAATGATTATTTTCTGAATTCACCTCTGTAATTTTTGTTTAAGTCCAAACCGTGATTCTATCTAGAAACTAGATAAAATCTGGACAATCTTTATATATTCAAATTCGCAACGAACTCCTAGATAGCGCCAAGACTGAGACTAGACAGCAGAAAGTTTTGAATTAAACACGTAGCAAAACTAGACAGCACCAGTGAAGCGCCAGGCTAGTATTGCGTGAATAGACCGGCTTGAGAAAAACTGTACTGGCTTTAGCATGATTCAAGACTGCCACGAAATTTTTCCACACGGGTTATTCCGCAACACTGCTCCAACCCAGGTTGCTGATCAATCTCTCTAGCGATCACCCGAAGTGAAGAGCCTCACAAAATTGTTATGTATGGTTCCCCACTTGGGCCCATTAGTTTCCAAGGTCTTTGTTTCAGGCGTCATTCATTCTATTGTCACTCTGTTTATAAACTATTTGTCGCCACAATTTTCTGTCCTGGCATACTACTCTAGCTTCCCTCACGTCCATGCATTTTTTCATGCAGGCTCTTGTGTTTCTATGGCTTCTTATGTCTCTACGGATCAATGTCTCATTTACAGATTCTAAGCATTCTTTCGGCGGTCTACCTCTGGGCATTCTACCATTTACTTTGTCTTTATACACTTGTTTGGTCAGTCGTTCATCTTTCATTCTTTCAAGATGTCCGAACCATCTTAACTGATTTCTTTCCCATGTGTCAACTATTGTCTCTTTTGCACCACATTCTTTGAGGATTGCCTCGTTTCGGACTTTGTCCATCAGTGTTTTCCCGCTTATTATGCGCAGAGGTCTCATGCCGATCGCGTTAATTTTACTCATACCAATATATTTGAAAATTGTTTATTTCAATTCGTAAAAATATAACGTTATACAATATTTTTGAGGAAGGCAGACATATATTATGCACAGTTTTATTCTTTGCGTCAAAAAATTAATCCCATAATTATTTGAACACATTCTCTAAAAAACCTTACATGTACTTCTTTATAAAACAATATTTAGTGTCAAATTAATTTAAAGTAAAATTATTTTTTCTTCATCCCCTAGCCGAAAGTACGTCTTCCCGGTCGCATTTCTGTCCGGGAATAGTGGCTTTTGCGGCCTGCTAGAGTTAACACGATCTCTGATTGGCTGCGAGATTTTTGTGGCTCGCTGGCGTAGCAACCTGACGTAGCAATGTTCAGTATTGTGTTATTGTGTACTTAGCCTCTGAAAAATATTTATCTTGACAGGTGAATGGAAAAAAAACCTTCGACTCCTCGTCTGAAGGTTCTGCAAGAAGTATTACGAAAAAATAAAAAATATGTGTTTTTGTTACCCGCCTCCACTCAGTTGATCGAGAGCAGCAGCGGCGCTACGCGAGGTGGCGCGCGTGCTGATGCAGGCCACAAAAGAAAAAGCATCCGAGCTAGCAGCCGACAACGCATTTTATTAATTATCATCAATTATTAAACGTACTTTCGGCTGGAGATGAAGAAAAATAGTATACGACACGTGGCCAAAAATATTGGTTGCCCTGGCGTGCGCGATATGAGGCATCGGCTACGCCTCGGCCTTCATATCACACACGCCCGGAAATCCAACTTTCTGGCCTTGGGTCGTAATATAGTATTGACAATTACACGCTCCGAAAGAGCAAATTACAGATTCTTTATAATAATAAAGCTTTCATTATTATACTAACTGAAAGTTAAATTTTTCTGGCAATTAGGCGGTCCTAAAAAGCATCTTACAGTTTCTTTATAATAAACAACATTTATTTATTACATTAATTGAAAACAAATATTATTTCACATATTTGGTGCATTCAACAAAATTTTTGTT
Organism: Andricus curvator; assembly: GCA_932195095.1. Lineage (NCBI taxonomy): Eukaryota > Metazoa > Arthropoda > Insecta > Hymenoptera > Cynipidae > Andricus > Andricus curvator. The sequence goes on along the minus strand of CAKNYM010036596.1, from coordinate 9,007 downwards.
TGTGTCAAATCTTTTGCGTCAATGAATTGATCTAATCATTATTTAAAACTATACTTTTAGAGCATCCTACACCCAAGAGTTGTTGCAAAACATAGGCATAGGACTATTAAAATTAAAGAAACCATCGACAACTGAAATTTAGTGATTGTGAATTCTCTTTTCTTAAAGCTCCTTCGGCTTTAACGAACACATTCTCATGACGTGTCTCGTGAGAAAAAAAGGATGAAAGCAAATTTTCAGATCTGATTTTAAAACAATTTTGTTATTAAACATCTTATCGTACCTTGTGTCTTTTTTCCAAAAATTTAATTTTTTTTTATTTTCAGTGTCATTTTTCACGATTAAAACAAAAACTACGCGTCTTATGAAAAAATAATTAATAACAAATTTGTAGCTCTTTTTTGCGTTCACAATTTTTGTCTTTTTATCTTTTTACTTATTTTGCATAGTTTGACCGCAAAATGGAATTTTCGATTTTTCATTATTGTTTGTGCGATCAAAATTTCAATTTTCGATTTTTCAAGAAAATTCAAAAAGTTGTTATGATAATCTTGTAGGACTTTCAAGAAGCAACGTTTTTCTTTCCTTGACTTTTTTCATATCGTTCGTTGTTTGGCTTAAAATTTTCGTTCTTTTTTTTTAAATTTTGAAAATGCTATAATTCTGACAATTTTCTTTTTATCAAAAAAAGTGGTGAGAATAAATTTTTCGAATTTCCGAGCACTATAAATGGCCATACATAGAACTTTTAAATCCTGAAAAAAATGTTCTCAAAAATTTTAAAAATGCTCTAACTTTTTGAATTTTGATTCAAAATAGCTGGCTAACGAACTAGTTCTTTTCTTTTAGGCCTTGAAAAAGTGTGCCAAAGCTCAATCCAATCTGATCATTTTTTCGAAAGTTATCGTTCCTACAGACTACAGACAGACAGACAGACATACTGACACCTTCGTAAAAATCATTTTTCTGACTCATGGGGTCTCAAAACGTGGAGATTTGATGAAAACCAACTGAGTCAAATTTTACATAAAACCAATACCTTCTCATTAGGATGAGAGTGTACAAATCAGCTACGAAAAAGCACATTTGCTATTTTTAAATAAAAAGAGTAACCGAGATTTACGTATATTTATTTTTTATAATATAATAATATATTATATAATATCCTTGTAGGCTTATAAATGAAATAAATTAGGCATATATTATAAAAAGAAAAAAAAATCTGTCACAACTCCCCCCCCCCCCCCACCCCATCCTGCTTCCGTAACTCCACACCTGGGAAAAATTTGTTCCGCCTGGTTCACCCAGTCAAAGTGGAAAAGTCACTGGTTCACCAGTGATAATTCAAAATATTGATTCAACCAGTGACAATTTCACTGGTTCATTTTAAGAAAGATAACTGTTGAAGGATTTGTCCAATCAAGTCAGCCTTTGATACATTTTTTAAGGGTCCCAAAATGAAGGTCAAGTTCGTCAACCAGATATTTCCGACCAAAATAAACAATTTAGAGCAATTTCAAAATTAAAAAAAAATTTAGGAGTTATATGCTTTTTAACATTCTAACAATTTTCAAAAAATAGAAAAAACAAACTATTTTCCTGATAGATTAAAAAATTTTAAACAAAATTTTTACCGGATATCAAATATATTTTGAAATTATACCAATGACATTTTTTGATCAAACCAAAATTGAAAAAGTTATACTATTTACAAAATTGTGCAATTTTGTTTTCAAGAGATCCCTATAAGCTTTAATTGTGATTTTTAGTAGAATGAAAGTCTATGACCTAATGTCACTGTTTATTACATTTAAAAAAGTTATATTTTTTATTAACATTACATCGAAAAACATACCTACCTCTTATATTTCTTATCTATTTTTCTTTACATCGCTTTATGTTTGAAAGAGAACCGTCTGTATAAACTAATTGTGGAGCGCGAAGCGCGGGTAACGCAATGACAATGTAATCATCAAAGCCGCATAGGTGCTTCAAGAACCGTCTTTAAAAACAAATTGAAAAAAAATTTCAGTTTCAATTTATGACTGCAGTTCATCAGGGGTTTAAATCACAGTTTTCGATTTAAGTTACAATATTTATGGTTTTTTTAATGTAATCGAAATGCGCGGATTAAACGTACGAAACCCAGCACGAAGCGCGAGAGCAATTAAAATGTGCCCACGGAGCAGGAATATTTTTTGGTTAAGTTAACATAGGTCGCGCAATACCTCTGTATGGAAATATAATACATAATACAAGCAGAAATTAAAATTGGAAAAATGTTCTCTTATAAAATTTGTAGGAGTTTCCGTTCATATAAGAAAGAGGATAACAAAATTTGAGGTATACTATTTCCTCGACAATTGGTTCCTTATTTATCCCTATATATCAAATTATTGAAACAATAATACGAATCTTTTCTGTCTCTTTCTGTGAATTCCTACTCCAAAATTAATGTTTCTTACTTCTGTAATTTCTGTCTCTTTCTGTGAATTCCTACTTCAAAATTAATTAATTAATCCCAGCAAGAGTGTGGTTTATTTTTGAAACAGAAGTGAGCAAAAACTTGAAGTGCCATCGCAGATTTTTTCGGCCCGGAAAGAAATACAAAGGAATTTCCTCTCTTTGAGAATCAAACACAACCTTTACGCATCTCCTACCGAATAACCGAGTGTGTCAGACTTTACCCACAAGTGGTGAGCGATTAGACTGATTAGAGGTGTTCTGGATTGCATCGCGCCCTCAGACCATGAGCATCATTACGATTTACTGTCGGAGCCCCTTCATTTCACCCCCTCCCGTTCACCCTTACGCCCCTTTGTCACGCCGAGAGATAGAAGAAGCCTTTTACCAGCAGGCCCCATTTCCTCCCTTTCTATCCATCTCACTTTTATTCTCTCTCCACTTACGGTTATCGCGATTATTACTTGATAGATAATAATCGGGAGAAAAGAAATCGGCGCGGCTCAGCGGCACTGTCGTCTTATCGTCCGGCGTCTGTCTCCAAGCTTTTCCATGATAATTACGTATTCGTTCCAGCAGAGCACGCTTCTGCACCAAAGGGTCGGTTAGTTTCTTTTCATCATTCTTCATCACTACACCTCCACTATATATCAGAATTTCAAAATGCGAAATCGCGGATCCAATATGGCGAAACACAAATCGGAAAAATATCGAAATCTGATATTAGAATTGCAATATTCCGAATGACGGATCCAATATGGCAGAACACAAATCGAACATACTTATACATCTTCGTGGTCGGTGAATTTAAATTTGATATCCAAATTTTGAAATTCAAAATATCGGATACAATATGACATATAAATACAATATGCATATCCAAATTCTCCCTAAAAATTCTGATTTCAAATATGGGCGTTTCCACGGAAGGTGTCATTTTTCTGTCACCGTGATATTATACGCAAACCAACACTTAAAATACAAGCTATATTGCATACAAATTTACAGACAGACTCCCGGAAATAGAAACGAAAGCTTACAGTCATTATAGAAACCCTCCTAAAAAGATAGAACATATAATAGTTGGAAAAAATCCCAAAAATATACCTGTGTAATATTTGTCAGTTGCAAATTGAATGCTTTGCATGCTCACATCTTTTCTGCGCAATAATGTTTGAAAATTCTGAGAAAAATGATGTTAGTTCAGTGCACCATAGGCTACTAAAATTTCACGGATTTCACCTTGTGCTTTGATTTCTAGCTCAGCAAAAAAATTTCAAAGCCGTGTCACCGCTTTTACAATTTAAATGTCCGCTCCAAGGCCTGTAGTTGTGGAAACTGCGCGCAACTACTCAGGTCGAAAATATTTCCATTTTCTATTACACAGAAAAAACTGAGACTTCTATTAGAACCAATTTTTGGTTCCGAAGGAGCTGAAAGAAAAAGGAACCTCTCTTGCTGAAAAGGAACCAAAAATGATGAACGGTTTCTAAATGAACCCAAAGTATGGATTCAAATGGTTCTAATAGAGCCTTTTTGTTACTTCTGCCTCGACTCACTTCAAAGATTTTACAAGTTAATGATGCACAGTTTGTTTTATAATTCGATCTAAATAATATTACACTGTAAAAAATGTAATGAAGAAACTAAAATCATAGATATTAGTCATCCTTGAAAGGAAGATATCGCACATGAAATGTGACAGTTTTTGAGGTTAAGTTGAAAATCCGATGTTTACCACTGCGCATGCACAAGAAACGCGGGACTATTAAAAATGATATAATATACACTTGCAATATTAGGTTAATATTACATTTTGTTAGAAGCTAGGTATTTCTATAATTCAATTTAATTTGTTTTAAAAAAGAATAAAAAATGTTTGTTAATATTTATCTGTATGACTATTCATAGTATTTATTGATTTTAAATATGCCCGCCCTTTTCGGCACATTCGCAGTTGAAAACCTCGGAACCCGCCGATGGCCATCTATCGGATATGAACGAACTAAAAAGGAACCCTTAATGAGAGTTCCTTTAGAAGTTTAGAGCCTACGTTCTAAATGATCCCAAGTTTTACTTGAGCCGCAACATTACTGATCCCTCAGTTTTTTTGTTGATTTAGGTGGCCACCAGTCACCATATAAAGGAAAAAGGTGTGCTTCTAAAATTATCGAAGTATCACACATTCAAATATCGAAAATTTTGAATTTGGCGAAAAAATGTCCACTCCATCACCGTACTTTACTACAAGAATATTTGAAGCACACTTTTCTATGCTCACGGAAATTAAACAGTATAATATGTTGGGCCAAAGAAGTTTACCATGGATAAAGTTAATATCGCAGTGCGCGCAAAAAGTTATGTCCAATTTAAGGCTAAAATGTCCACTCCAAATTTTCAGCGAAAATGTCCATTCCAGGGCCAGCAGCTGTAAAAATCGCGCGCATCAAGATATGATTAAATTTTTTGCTGATTTTGCTGTATTTCGTAAAAGTAAAAATTAAAATATGTATATAAATGGCTTTTCATCAAAAGTTACATGTCAACAAAAAAAACCCTTTTTATTGAAAGGAATAACTTTTGTCTGAAACTTTTCTTAAAAAAATTATAATATTTTGAGATATTACAAAAAGCAGGTAAATAATGGAAAAAATATTACTTTTTTTTTTTATAAAGTTACTCATCTAAATATATTTTTGGAACAAAGAGGTTTTTAAATTTGAAAGGACTAAAGTTTCTCGCAAAGTAGCATTATTTCAGTGAAAATACAAAATAGAAAATCATTTTTATGTCAATTTTTCGGCGAATATAAATCTATCATTATTATAATAAGTTAAACCTTTTCTAACAAACTGAATTAGAGAAGAGTTTGAGAAAGTATTTCTAATGGTTTTTGTAAGTAATATATTTAAAATAATAGTCTAATGATGAAAAAATATATTTAAAACAATTTTTAATACCAAAATTGAATTAATAGTTCAACACAATTTAATTTGCTTACTTTATTGAAAGTACATTTTTTGCGATACATGCCAATAAAATTGCCATTCAATTTTATTTATACAATACAATTTTTATATTATTACGTAACATAATTTTGTATATTTAATAGAACTTAGAGAATAAGTATGTCTTCCTCTGGGTTTGAAATTTTTCGCCTTCAGTGCAATTTTTCTCCTCACTACCAGGGGAGACGCTGTCTATACTTGTTAAAACTAGTTTGTATACAAGAAAAAAAAAAGTTGTAACAAATTATTAAACTAAAGATTTCAGTGTTAAATCAAATTAACCATATAATTTGCGTTTATATAATAAAATATATACTTGTGTGTGTTTCTTCAAGTGATTGGTGCTTTTTGTTACAAAAATTACAACGAAGATATGTATTCGCTTGTAATTAATATTTTTTCTATTTATACTGCTTTTCACTAAAGAAGTATATATTTTTTACAAAATATTTAATGTGAGTTTTGGACGAATTTCAAAGTAAATTATTTTTAATATTATCAGATAATAAATAAATTATATTATGGAATATTTATTTGTATAATTTTTAAACAAAAATAATATAAATAAGGAGTTTTTAGTGCAAAAAAAGCAAAAAAACGGGCAACAACACGTCAAGCAGAAGCTTAAAAGAAAGCTGAGCACAATAGAAAAAGAATCATTAGAAATATAGATTAACTTTTACTTTCCTGTGATATTTCGCAAAACTTCGTTGTAAGAATAATAAATAAGATAATATATTTTCTTCGAACTGTTTAATTTACGAACTGTTATATTCTAAATGGTCAGGATATAATTTCAGTGTTGGAAAAACAACCGACCTTGATTTAAAATAAAAGATAAAGTATGATGACTTAACATTTAGTAATTAAGTTTCGAATTTTTCAAATAATGTCCCCACTATTTCTTTGCAGACACTCGTTATATATTTTTAACAAAGAAGATAGTGATTTACACACTACTGGAAAGCATCCTGAGAATTTAAAAAGAAGAAAAAACCCTCCTTGATCTTCCATTCCTGAAATATTATTCATTTAATGAAGCTTATGGACGTACTAATTTTAATATTTTGTGCAAACCGCGCGAATGCTCAAAACCCGTGCAGAAATGTGGTCATGGCCCAAACAGGGCCCTGGCTTGGCAAAACTAGGCCCTGGACTCGTGATCTAGCCTGGGCCATACTCGAATGAAACGCCAAATCTGGCCAGGGCTCGGTTATATTGCCAGGCTTGATCGCCCAGCTTGGCCCTAGTTTATTATCGATTCCTAGCCATTTTCTATTTTCTTAATTAAAAGTCGAAATTAAGCAGAAATATTTTGTATTTAAATTTAAAGTTGACAAATGAATTAACTTCTTTATTAGTTTTTCAAATTGTGGTTAAAATTTCCAAATTGTGGTATTTCATTGATTATCTCGCCGGTTTCTGATTCATCAGCGTCATTATCTTTTATATACAGTAATTTTTTTATTCACGTCCGTCATATCTATTTGATAATTTAAAGTTTTAAACATCATTACATAAATTAACAACATATTTACACTTTGAAATTCGACGAAAAAGTTTCCTCAGTTTGAGGTTAGAAGTCACGTGCAATCTTAATGTGAAAATATTATTTATAATTAATATAAATACTTACTTGCACTTTCACTGCGTAAATATGGGGTTTTTATTTCAGGCATTTTTATAAATTTAATTTCAGTGATGACTTAATATTTTGTATTCTTTATCGACCATCATCAATCACCTCCATCACAACTAATTTAAATCACTCACTTGCACAAAATTTATAAATTTAAGTGTGGCTCAAACTATCACTCAAATTTCCTTTCAAGAGACTTGAAGAATTTTGACTTTTACCAAATTTGCTACTTTGTAAAGTTTTACACTTTGAACTTGCAAGTAATAAGCAAACAAAGAAAATAATACTACGCCATCTGTTATCAATTTTAGGAACTTTGACACTAGCTGGACCCAAGCTCGAGCCATGGCAAAATTCAAGCTAGACCCAGGCTAGGGGCACCCAGCCTGGCCCAAGTCTGGAACCGGGAAGAAACTCGGCGATTTCTGTACGGGAAATATTGACCATGATAAAATATGCGTTTCTATATGCATTTAGAATGTAGGAAAAAAGTTTGAAATGTGTGCCTTAAGATTTGTTTTGGAACTTTTTTATTGAGAAAATGACGCTTTCCGTGGAAATGCCCATATGGATTTAGTGACCTCGAAAACATAAATCCCTAATATTTTTCAGATTTGTGTTCCAGCATCTTATTGCATTTTCTAGATTTAATCGGATTTTCTCGGAAAGGAAATGTGCAATGTTATACATGATTTTTTCTGAAAAATTTGAAATCAGCATTAAAAAATGGATAAAAATATTGTAAACTCATGGATTAAATGTCAAAAGTGAAATTGAAAGCATAAAAATCGACACATGCCGTGAACCCACCGAGGTGAAGTGATTAAGATGTAATCGACCCCCAGAGGGTTGTGGTAAAAATAG
>CAKNYM010036595.1:6898-21705 GCA_932195095.1 Andricus curvator | reverse complement strand
ATATATATATATATATAAAATAATAATAATTGATAATATATTATGAATATAACTCAACTCAAGTGAAATAAATGATAAGATTAGCAACATATTTCCCTTACGCTTCTACAATATTTATTTCACTATATTTTATACAACTAAAATCCTATTAAATATTACAAATAGTCGTCAAATTAAGACTAAATCTATAAGGGTAAAAACTTGCGCGAAACTACTTCAAAAATTAACATCTCATCAATAAGAGATTGCTCTTTTTCTATATTTTCTTTTCTCTTTTTTCCCTTGTTTTTCATTTTTATGTAGGCACTCGTTTGGACTTCTAGCAAAGCTTCGACCAAATTATAAATGTTTGGTTTAGCACTTCTAAACATAGAATTTAATTTCGAACGGTAAGCCTCACAACCATTTGTTGTTCGCGTTATTGTTGGAGAAAATTGAGCCCAGATTTCGGGTGGAAAAATTGAACCACTCTCAATATAAGTTTTTGAAATATAATCACAAAAATTTTGAATTCTACTGTCTAATGGTTGGATAGCTTTAAGGTCTTCATTAAAACATTCACCTACATCAGACGGATTTAAAAATGCAAGACCAAAAAAGTTGTTCAAAAAAGAACCTATTTCTGATTTTTTGTCTTTATATTCGGTACTTAATCCGAGCTCTTGGATTTTTCTTCACCAACTTTGATCTAAATTAAATCTACAATCCCCTATAGTAATGTAATTGTTAAAACAATAAGACACTGCCAATTATCGTGATTTTCTATACGTACGTACCCATTTCGTACATATTGAGAAAATCCCCCCCGTCTCTACTGCCCTGAGTTCGTCGCACGGGTGGGGGAAGAGAGCTCGGAACGCAACTTCTCCGACCTGAAGTGACCGCGGCTTGGAAATGAAGGGTTTTCTGGCCGCGGACCGCAACTCGAGTGCAGCCAATAAAAGGATTATCCTTCGAACCCAAGCTCTGACGATTTCTGAACATTTCTCATGAATTCTGTCTTTTCCTGACGATTTCTGTCGAGAAACGTAACAAAAGTGGTCGGAAATAGTCAGAAGTCCTGACTTTTTTTCTTAGGTTGGAATTTGATTGGTACTTTCGTGCTGAAAAAAGTTGCAGATAGTTTTATTTAAAGACTTTTTCTTTGAAAAAATAAGTATTTTATTATTTTATTGCATTTTAAAACTTTTCTCACGAGAAAATTCGTCAGAAAAAGGTTTAAAGAAATGTAAGAGGTTAGGCAATTAAAAAAAAACAAGATGGGAGACAAGTACAAAGAGTGAGTTATCTGGTTTTGAGTTAGCAAACTTTTTATTACTATACTAAAAATGAGTATTTGATTTTTTAAGAATTTTTTTTGCAAAACCCATTTTCGGAAAAAATGTTCGTTATCTAGTTCTGTACTGCAACCCTTCAGTCATTTAAAGTTTCAACTTCATACAAGTTTAACGTATTTCGAAATTGCAATAAGTTTCACTACACACTCGTTCGAGCACGCGTTCGAAAAACATACGCATGATTTAAATGGGACATAACCCACCTTAAAAAACCGAAAGGTCCGATTGGGCTCAAAGTTTCACTGATTGGAGTCCGATTGGATTGCACTTCGTACACAATTTTTGGTTTGTTTCGACAAATATTTGCTGAAATAGGGTGAGGGGGGGGGGGGGCAATTCTTGGACTTTCTATGGGAAGCCCCTTCTTCATACGTATATAACGTTTTTCCTTTTGCATAAAACAAGATTTTGCTTAATACATGTTCAACACACTTTTTCATGATCTTTCATTGGTTATAATCATTTTTTTAAAGTGAAAATATTATCTCTATTTTCGAAAATCAAAAGTAAATTTGACCATTTGATTTTTTTAAAAATAGTCTAGTTAAATGGCTGAGATATTTTCCTAAATAAATAGCCTCATTCCAGGAAGGAGTTTTTTTGTTTTCCAGTAAGCCTTGTGGAATACCCTTTTGCTAATTTTTGGCGTTACATAATATAATACGCTATTAGTGTAACGACTCATATTATGGGTGTGGTGAGCCCAAACTTTTAGTTATTTATAACTACAATAAAACTATCCACATAGAAACACTACCCGAATCGGGTAGTGTCACGCCTACCCTGAAAGGGAAATGGCTTAATGGTATACATACACATACTCTGCATTTACAGGGTTAACCCTCCGTTTGGCACATGTTCCGATAACCTTCGGTTTGGCACATTTGGTCTGGCCAGACCGTGTATATTTTCATACAAATGTATGGAAATACTGCGTTTTTGGAGGTATATTGAAATGCATTTATATAGCAGACAGGTAAATATTTTTGGTTTTTTCTTATTCCTAGCGGCTTTCGCATATGTTTAATTACATACGGAGGTAAAAATGAAAAAACGTAAGGTAGAAAAAAAAAGTTTCACAGGTGAAGAAAATTTGTTTTTTTCATTCACTTTCACGCTTTATTATAATCTATATTATTCTTATAAATGGAATTTATATGGATGAGTGAGAAGTAAGGGAAGGGAGGAGAAGTGGGATATGCGAGTGGAATTAGGTGAAGTAGATGATAGAGAAATAAGGAAAGTGATGTGATTGGAAGTGTGATGGATGTAAGGGGAGAGGAAGTAGAGAAAGGAGAAGTAAGGAAAGTGAGGGAGTAGAAAGTAGGAGAAGTGAGGGATGTGAACAATGTGAGGGGTTGGGATGTAGAGGATGGAGAAGTAAGGGAAGTGAATGAAAGTACAGGTATTAAGGAGAGGGAAAGTAGATGATGGAGAAGTAAAGAAAGGGACGAGAGGAAAAGTAAGAGAAGTATGGGAGTGGAATTGGGGGAAGTAAAAGATGGAGAAGTGAGGGAAGGTATGGGATTGGGAGTGTGGGATGTGAGGCGTTGGGAAGTAGGAGAAGCGAGTGTAAGTCTGGGATGTGAGTGGGGGGAAGTAGAGAAATGAGAAGTAAGGAAAGTGAGGAGGTAGAAAGTGTGAGGAGTGAGGGATGTGAAGAATGTTGGGGGTTGTGACGTAGAGGAGGGAGAAGTGAAGGTGGTGAGAAAGTGCGTGGGGAATAAATGTAGGGGAGATGAGGAGAAGGAAAGTAGATGAGGGAAAAGTAAGGGAAGGGAGGGGTGAAAAGTAGGGTTAATGAGGGGCTGGGCAGTGTAGAAAGGTAATTAGTGAAAGTGAGAGTATGGGAAGTGAGTGATGTGATGGCAATGAAAGCAGGGGAAGTAAGGGTTTACTTTATAACGTTCACATATGTGTATGCAAGATGCTAAGAGAATATAACAGGCAGTTTGAATGGAAAAATACCAAGAGAAACTAAAAAAAAAAACGCAACAAAATGTTCAAAATGCATCATTTCGCATACATTTCCACATAAAATATATAGGGGTCTGGCCAGGCCATATGTGCCAAACCGAAGTATATTCAAATTAATAACCTTGTAATTATCCTTGTATGGCATGTATCCTTTCAATCTTTTTTTTAAAATCATAGATAATGAAATTTTAGGAAAAGTCAGGGAGTTTCAAGTCACTAGCTCAATCAAAAGTATCCTTAAAAAACATTTTAAATCGCAAAATGTCTGGCTGGACCCATGTGCCAAACGGAGGGTTAAGACTGTCATTGTTAAGTTAAAAGTTACAATGCCTGCATTAGAGTTAGTGGGGAATCAATTGGGAATATACTTTGAAAATTAAATCTTTTGAATTTAGATCTATTTAATGTGTCAAAGCTGTAAGCAAGAAATGTAAAAAATTAGTTTCGGAAGATGGAATTCTTATGCTTCCGAGTGCAAAAACAGGAAGAGCATTGTCCATTGAAAATGAATCTCTTGTAAAGACTTTATGAACGCCATGACATTAGTCGCATGAAGTCAGGAATCAAAGGCTTTGTGTTGGTAAAAAATGATGATGGAACTTGTTCATATGTGCAGAAAAGGCCGTTGGTGTGTAATCTCAATGAGCTATATGCTCGATTTATAGCAGAAGACGAGGGCCTGAAGATAAGTATTTCAAAATTCACAAAACTCAGACCTCGTCATTGTTTTCTAGCAGGAAGGAGTGGTAATTATAATGTGTGCGTTTGTGCCCATCATGAGAATGTAAAGTTGATGCTAACTGAGGCCAATAGTCAGCATTTGGCAGAGGATACTGACATGATTTTAAAGAATTATCACGGTTTGGATGCGATTATATGCCCTGAATCTTTAAGTACCTGTCATCTAGGAAAGTTTGGAAACTGCCCAGGTACTGCGAAGTTAAAAGAAAATTTGACAAATATTTTCAATGATCATGGAATCGATGAATTAAGATTCGAAATTGGGCTACAAACCGACAGGTGTAATTTGAAGACTTTGGTAATGGATAGCGATGATTTCTGTGAACAGTTGTTAACATTAAAAACTCATCAATTTTTTTTTAAACGAGCAGTCATAGTTTTTTAAAGATATAAAGGAAAATTTACAGCAAGGTGAGTTTTTTATTTGCGTCGATTTTGCAGAGAATTACGCCTTAGTAATTCAGATTCGAGCGCAATCATTCCACTGTAATAACGTCCATCCTACAATCTTTACTGTCGTGATATATTATGAAGATGGCGGAGAGCTGAAACACAGAAGTATCGTATCGCGATATTATCCGATAACTTAGCCGATGACACGGGGGCTATTCATGTGTATCAGAAGGCTTTATTCAAGTGGGAAAAGAGTAACTGCAAAGGAACCGAAAAATTTCTTCAGTAGCAAAGAAAGTCCCGCCTCAGCTACCGAGATTCTGAAAGCACGATTTGATTAAGCAGTAACGATTTCGGGCACAATACAATGCCCCGCTTTCATCTGGATAGAAAACTTAAAATGAAAAAGTTTTCATTGTCTGAGAAGTACGACATATTCCAAAAGGCGACAAAAATAAACCGCTGAAGTGACTTGCGAAAAAACTGCTGAAACGAACAAAATCGTCAAGAATGTGTCTAATAAAACCAAGAGATGTGTGAAGACGACGAACAACCGCAATTCTAAGAGGTCAACAGACAAAAAGGCACACAAAAATAAAATCCATCAACCTCACATTCAAATAAATCACCCAGATAAACAGAAACATTATTCTCTTACACATTCAGTAGATGTAAATGTAATAGATTAAATATAAAAAAGAATATTCCCAATTAATTTTACACTAACTCTAATGCAGGCATTGTAACTTAACAATTACAATTTCAACCCTGTAAACGCAGAGAGCAGTTACACCAACAGCGTATGATATTATCTAATGTAAGAAATTACATGGAGGGTGCTCCACGAGGTTCCCCGGCGTGAAGACAGCGAACAGTCGCGCGGCCTAAGCTCAGTCGGAGCATCCGGTTACTCATCGTTAAATTACTTGAGAACAAAAAAACGCCAACTAGAAATTTGGGCTATTTTATAGGAAAAACTCAGCTTTTTAACTCAACTATTTGAAAAAAATCAAATGGGTCCAAATTTGAGCAGTCAAATTTACTTTTGATTTACGAAAATGGGGGGGGGGGTCAAAGTTTGACTTAGAAAATCGATTATAACCAGTTGAAAGATCATGACAAAGTCTGTTGACAACATATAAAGTAAAACTTTGTTTAATGCAAAAGGAATAAATAAGTATTTCAGCAAATATATATATATAGTATCAAACTTGGTTTTGGAAAATGTTGAAAAAAGAGCCTTATCTAAACTATCTTTAAAACCAATTTTCTATAAACGTTATGTAGATTATAGTTTTATATATTATAGTTATAGTTATGTTCCAACTAATAAAATTATAGAGCTTTTGAATGTATTTAATAGTATTGATGTATCCATTCAATTTACACTTGAAAACGAAAAAAACAACACCTTAAGTTTTTTAGATTTGGAGATTCCAAAAATACCTAATGGAAATTTTATTACAAATTGGTTTTAAAAACCATCTTGGTTAATATAAACCAAAAAACGTTTTTTTAAATATAATATCACTTTTTTTTGACTCAGACATGTTGAATTAAAATTTTAAATTTTGGTTAAAACCACTATCCGTTTTATGACATAAATTATGCGACCTTTACATTCATAAATATTATTTTTATTAAAATATAGAGATGTGTGTCGACTCAATTTTTATAACAGATAATCTGATGTGGGAATCGTTTTGATTCCGAAACGTCATTTTTGTGTACCATAATTCTAATAAATGGTCTGGAAGAAGTCGATTAAATAAGGTTTTTCCTTGAAAATTCTAAATTGTTATTCCCAGACGTTAAATCAAGAATATTTACACCACGAAAATTCTTTTCATACAATGATTAGATTATTTTTTTATGCTGGAAAATTGTACTAAAATTTAAATATTTTTTACTCATAATACATCTGAAAGTAATAAATCCTTTACATTTTGGAGCTTTACAATTTGAACAGAAATCAAAAATTAAATTAATATTTAAATTAAACATTTAACTATTAAAATTTAAGTTAATTAAATTTAAATATTATTATTACGTATTTTTAAATCCACCCATTCATATAAATTGTGTAAAAACGAAAAAATATTCCTCCGTTAGCCCTGGCTTTTCAGCGAAAAAGCCTGGCTGAGATTTTGTCGACAAAATCCAAGCGATACATTAGCGTAATTAGCTGGAGCGTGCGGTTTAGATTTCGGTTGTTTAGGTAGGGTTCGAATCCCCAGCGGGTGCGATTTTTCATAGCGTTGTGCGTGCAATTATGTTTGTAAGTGACAGTGCGTGCAATTGCGTAATTTCAAAAATAAATTAAGTGCAGTTATTATATATAAAACAGTTTTTTTTTTGAAAATTTATTTATCTGTTTCGAGCTGCTGTAAGGGATAGGGCAATATGGGCAGCGGAAATATTCCGTATAGAGCCGGATAAAAAAGCAGATAATCCAAATTTATTACACCGTATAAGAATCCGGATAGAGCCCGACAAAATGCCGCATAGGGCAATATGCACAGCGGAAATATTCCGGAGCTGGATAAAGAACCAGATAGGCCAAATAAAATAGGGCTGGACACCGAAAATATTTCGTATACAACCAAAACAAAAACTAGATAGAAAAAATTGTATACACCGACCAAGTTCCGCATAGAGCCAGATTTAAAACCAGACACAAATACCGTATATGTATCCGGATAGAATCAGATGAAAACCGTACAGGGTTTTACTGGACACCGAAAATATTTCACATATAACCGGATAAAAAACCAGAGAGAAAAAATTGTATTCACCGACTAAGTTCCATATAGAACCGTATTAAAAGTCGGTCACAAAAACCGTATAAGTATCCGGATAGAATCCGATGAAAAACATATAGGGCTTTACTGGACACCGAAAATATTCCGTATACAACCGGATAAAAAATCAGATACAAAAAGTGGTATACACCGACCAAGTTCCGCATAGAACCAGATTTAAAACCAGACACAAATACCGTATAAAAATCCGGATAGATGCGAAGAAAATCCGAATCCTATTCGTCTCTATCGGATCCATCTGTCATTTTAAGCCTGGACGTCCCTGGAACGTGTAAAGCGTCCGCCCCTTTGGAACGTTCCACTTGGTTCTGGAGGGGACTTATACCGTCATTGTTATTTTTAACAACAAATATCTTGTAACCCGTAAGAGGCAGGTAAAAAAGGGTTCCATTTTTTATTTTGAGTACCGCGTATACTATACCACAATATCATATCCATATTATAAACTGACACAAATTTTTACCTGTCTCTTACACATTTTCAGTGGTACGAATATCCGTGTTCAAGAATGTGGCTATTCGTACCACTATTGACAGGGATCGGGCGTCTGATTACAAAAAGGGAACTCGCCCAGAAGGTAATATAATGTTTTTTAGCATTTTTCCCGTCCGAAACTAGTTATTTAACATACATACGGTAATAAATTTACGTTGTCAAAATGCACATTTCAGTTTAAATATCAAATTCTAAAAAAGGCAGCCAACGATATGAACATAATTTTATAGAATATTGTACTAAACAATGCGCTTAATATTTGTGTTTAAAATTTAATTTCAACTACAATTTTTAATTTAAAAAACACGCATTACGGTAATGATGAACAAAAATTACGAAACTCGAGGGAGACGTTAAACATTTTGTAATAATATTTTCATTAAATAAAAAAATAGGCAAAAATATTCTTTTGTCCCTTTAAATATCGGTATTATGACGCAATAAGCGTTTTCAGATTATTGTTCAAAAGAAGCGAGAGAATAATTTTATTGATGTACTGATTGAGGTTGGGACACAGTACAGTAATGAAGTTCGAGGTGCTTTCATATTAAATTTAAATTAATGGGAATAGAACCAGGACTTCAAGTTTGCCGCCAATTTGAAAATATTTCATATATGGTGCATAATTTCTGATGTGTACACGCCACAAAAAAACGAAGTCGTCCCATCGGGCTCAAAGTTTGGCTAATTGGAGTCCTATTAGGTGGAAATACATCAAACCGGAATTTTTTGTGTCGACAAATATTTGCTAAATTAGGGGGGTTCCATTTTTGGGCTTGTGATGGGAAGCCCCTTTTCCAAACGTATATAACTTTATTCCTTTTACAATATATAATATACAAAACAATTATAGATTAAGCATATCCAAAATTTTTTTACCTTTCTTCGACCGTTTTAATTTTCAATAAGTATTCATCAAATTACAGCAAATATATTCGGTCTTCCGGCCAAGGGCCAAGTCAAAATAAAAGCATCCGCAAAAAAAACGAAAAAACATATTTATTTATTTCAAAAAAAGCCTCAACGTTTCGACCACAATGCAGGTCTTTCTCAAGAGTCGACACACATCTCTATAATTTAATAAAAATAATATTTATGAATGTAAAGGTCGCATAATTTATGTCATAAAACGGATAGTGGTTTTAACCAAAATTTAAAATTTTAATTCAACATGTGTGAGTCAAAAAAAAAAGTGATATTATATTTAAAAAATGTTTTTTGGTTTATATTAACCAAGATGGTTTTTAAAACCAATTTGTAATAAAATTTCCATTAGGTATTTTTGGAATCTCCAAATCTAAAAAACTTAAGGTGTTGTTTTTTTCGTTTTCAAGTGTAAATTGAATGGATACATCAATACTATTAAATACATTCAAAAGCTCTATAATTTTATTAGTTGGAACATAACTATGACTATAATATATAAAACTATAATCTACATAACGTTTATAGAAAATTGGTTTTAAAGATAGTTTAGATAAGGCTCTTTTTTCAACATTTTCCAAAACCAAGTTTGATACTATATATATATATTTGCTGAAATACTTATTTATTCCTTTTGCATTAAACAAAGTTTTACTTTATATGTTGTCAACAGACTTTGTCATGATCTTTCAACTGGTTATAATCGATTTTCTAAGTCAAACTAATGATTATAGTTATACTAATCTTATTTAGTAAACATTTGGAAGTAAAAACAAAAGCAGTTACTACAAATAATTTATTGGAACATTTCAGTTAAAAAATTGTTCCAGATAAAAAAAATTGAACTTGAAATTAATATTCTAACTTTAAAGTTGAACTTGAACATCAAATCGAAGGCTAGCTGAAATTAGAAGTCTTCAAAATGATAAATTTTAAATAATAAAGCTTTTATAAAATTTTGCTAAAAGCTAGTATTTATTTATACATTTTTATCAAATATAAGAATGCACATTATATAATAAAATAAATAGTATAATAGTATAATAAATTAGTATTGTATTGTATATTTAATCTCTCCCTTTTACGGGTTTGAGGGCCTTCGCTCCCTGTACATATATTTAAATTCCATCCTTAATCTAACTTAACCGCTGCTTATGCTCTAATATTTCGCTTTACTTGAAATAACAATAATAAAATAATAATATTAATTCTTAAATTTCTAAAAATGAGCGATCTTCCAGGCTTCCGTTTCCTCTTACCATCAAATACATTTTCAACGATTTCAAAATTAAAAATTTTTGCTAGTTACTTTCCTCATTAGGATTAACCGTTTGGTTCTGCCCTGTTACCTTGCTTTCTCTGAGTTCTTCCATTTTCTTCATCCACATCACTCCCTGTCCATTACCATCCAAAATCCATCTTACACATTCATCCACACCCATCTGTCCATCTTTCTCTCCTGCACACCTCTCTAGTACATGTGCCCATGACTCCATTTCGTATCCACATACTCTACACAGATTTTCCTCTTCCTCCATCCAATATCTACAAGCTCTCACTCCTTCTCCCATTCTAAACCGTACCACCCTACTCCAGTTATCTTCCTTTTTTATTTTTTGCAAATATTCGGGATCCGTCAACCCTTTGACCATCATATACCACCTATTGTACCTCGAGTCCATAATCTTTCTCCATCTCTCTTCTCCTTGTCTTACTAATAACTTTAACTCTATGTCCTGCCACTCCAGTCCCCCTTCTCGTATATCACAAACCCTCCTCATTTTGTTCCTTTCCTCCTTCCATTTCGAGTTTCCCAAATTGCCTCTCGTCTCCTTGTTCCGAACTTCGTCCAAGCATATTTGCGCTATTCTGCTTCCCTCTCCCCTTTTCAGCTTCTCTTCAAACCTCCAGGCTCTCTTAATTTGTCTAGTAACCATTTTTTCTTTTCCTAGTTCTTCCCTTAACATGTATCCTGGGCAACTCCAACTAATACCCATTACCCATCTCAGAAATCTCTCATGCATGCTTTCCACTTTCCTATGTTCCTTCCATCCCCAAACCTCCACTCCATAACACAACACCGCCCAAACCAACGCATCAAACAACCAAACCCTCATTCTCCAATCGTCATTGAACCTTCTCTTTCCTATACCCCATACTGGACCTATTACTTTACTCGCACATTCGATTGTTTTCCTCGCCTGCACCTCGTTTCCCCCTCCTGCCTCAAACCAAAAACCTAAGTAACAGAACTCCTCCACACTTTCCACTGTTTGTCCGTTCATCTTCCAAACGTAACCTATTTTGCTCTTTCTACTTCTGAAGCACATCACCTTGGTCTTCCCTACGTTCACCTTCAGTTCTTTTGTTCCCACATACTCTTCGAAAATTCTCATCATTAGGTTCATCCCCTTCTCATCATCTGCTAACAAAACTACGTCGTCCGCGTATGCTAGAGAGTATAGTTTGCTATTACCCAAAATCGTTCCCGCTTTCCCTTTCTCCTTTAGCTTCTCCTCTAAGTGTGCCAGCAGCATATTAAAGAGTAGCGGACTCAACGGGCACCCTTGCCTTAGACCTCTTCCTGTCCAAAACACCTCCCCTCCCCCCCCCTATCTTCAGCCTAATCCTGGTTTCATAAAAAATTTCCTTTATCCTCTTCACCATCCCTTCCTCTATTCCCCTCTCTTTCATTGCCTGCCAAAGCACTTTTCTATTCACTGAGTCAAAAGCTGCTTTAAAGTCTACGAACAAGGCGACTAGTTTCCCTCTTTTCTTCCCTAAATTTATGTTAACCAAGTAGTTGAGTACGTAAATGTTATCTATTGTCCCCATCCCTTTTCTAAATCCCGTCTGATTGTGTGGGATACTTTTTTTCTCTTCTATCTGACTCTAACCTTTTTCGTAGAATTTCTGCGTATATTTTATAACTCGCTGGCATGAGAGTGATCCCTCTGTACTCCTCTACCTTCTTGCCCTCCCCTTTCTTTACAAGCGGTACCACCAGCCCTGTCATCCACTCCTCCGGCCACCCTTCTCCTTTCCAGACCTTATTGCAGATCTTCAACATCCCTTCCCTAACCCCTTCTCCTCCATACTTTATCGCTTCGTTCTCCATACCATCCTCTCATGTAGCCTTGTTTCTTTTTAGTCTATCTATCGCCTCATCCACTTCTTCTCTTGTTATTTCGTGACCTTCCTCCATTTCTTCCTGGACTATCCTTCTATTTTCCCCTTTGATCCTATTTTGTTCTCCCCCTAACAGACCCTTGAAATAATCTGTCCACTCACCCATTTCTATTTCTTCATTCACGCCCTTCCTTTCTCCTCTTTCCCTATTTATCACATCCCAGACCCTACCTGCTTTGATCACTTTTTCTACTTCTTCCTTGTATTTCTCCTTCCCCCTTTGGTTTTTCCTTTCCAGCATCCTCTCATGTTCTCTTTTTCTCCTGTTGTACTCCGCCTTCTCCATTTCTCCTTTCCTCCATTTTCTTACATACTCTTTCATTATCTCTTTGCTCTCCTTGCATTCCTCGTCCCACCAGCCTCTCTTTCCCTCTTCTCTTCCTTCTTTTGTACCTATCTCATCCCTTACCTTCTCAATCGACCCTTTGAACCTTTCAATTAACGAGTCTACTCCCTCCTCTTTTTCATACCTAACATTCTCCTTTTCTATTTTTTGTTTAAACTCTTTCAATTTATCTACTCCCAGACTATAAATGTGATCTCTCCTTTCTCATCTCCTTTCATATTGACATTACATATAAACCATCCTGTTTCTCCTATTACGTCTAGTAACCTCCTCCCTTCCCGGTGTGTCTCTCTATGTTTTAAACTCCTTATATAGGCCTCCCAGGGTGCCTAGCGGGCCGGGAAACCGGGAGAAATCGGGAAAAACCCAGGAATTTTATTGGACCGTGAAAAAACCGGTAAAACCCCGGGAATTTTGTTTAGGACCGGGAATTTTTTGTATTTGATCGAAAAATCTACTTTTTTTTTACTTTATCTTCTTTTTATTCCATTTCCACTTTATCTACAGTCGCAAGGTTCCTTCCTATGCTTATTCTAAGTACCGATTTATGTAATTTTTTACATTCTCATCCTAAAGAGAAGGTATTGGTTTTATGTAAAATCTGACTTAGTCGGTTTTCATCAAATCTCCACCTTTTTGAGATCCACTAAGTCAGAAAAGACCATTTTTACGAAGGTGTCTGTCTGTAGTCTGTCTGTATTCTGTAGTCTGTCTGCAGTCTGTAGGCACGATAACTTTCGAAAAAATGATCAGATTGGATTGAGCTTTGGCACACTTTTTTAAGACCTAAAAGAAAAAGACAAGCTCATTAGCCAGCTATTTTGGATACAAATTCAAAAAATTAGAGCATTTTCCAAATTTTTGGGACCATTTTTTTAAGAGTTCAAAATTCTATGTACCTACAAGATTATCATAACAACTTTTTATGTTTTCTTGAAAAATCGAAAATTCAAATTTTGACCCCACAAAAAATAATGAAAAATCAACAAATTTGTGATGAATTATTTTTTTATAGGACGCGTGGTTTTGGTTTTAATCGTGAAAAATGACATTACCAAATAAACAAAAGATCAAATTTTTTACATTCTCATTCTTATGAGAAGGTATTGGTTTTATGTGAAATTTAACTTAGTCGTCTTTCATTGAATCTCCACGTTTTGAGACCCTGTGAGTCAGAAAAAACGTTATTTAAGAAGCTGTCTGTCTGTAGTCTGTATGTAGTGTGTAGTCTGTCTGTAGGCACGATAACTTTCGAAAAAATGACCGGATTGGATTGAGCTTTGGCACACTTTTTTAAAACCTAAGAGAAAAGAACAAGTTCTTTAGCCAGCTATTTTGGATAAAAATTCAAAAAGTTATAGCATTTTCAAAATTTTTGAGACCATTTTGTTCAAGATTTGAAAATTCTATGTACGGTTATTCGTAGTACTCGGAAATTCGAACAATTTATCCTCACGAAAAACGACACAAGCCACGAAAAAAATAAATAGACAAAAGCTGTTTACCCAAAAAGAGCTACAAATTTGTTATTAATCATTTCTTGATAAGACGCGTAGTATTTGTTCAATCGTGAAAAATAAAATTACAAATAAACAAATTAAATTTTTTGACAAAAAGACACAAGATACAATAAAATGTTTGATAACAAAATTCTTTTCAAATTAGATCTAAAAACTTGCTTTTAACCTTTTTTTCTCACGAGACTCGTGATGAGAATGTGTTCGTTAAAGCCGAAGCAGCTTTAACAAAAGAGAATTCACAATTATTAAATTTCAGTTTTTGATGGTTTGACCTATAATTTCAAAAGTCCTATGCAAAAATTTGGTGGATGTACAATGATCGAGCGCGAAGCGCGAGATCCAACAGGTGCGCGCCTCAAGCGCGCTCAAACTTGAGAGCCGCGCGCGCAGCGCGCGATGAGAGTATGCTCGCCCAGCGGGCAGATTTTTTCTAGGTATATTATGTTAAAGTTCCTATTTCTATGTAAACTTTGACTTTTAAAAATCACAAAAAGCCATATAAAACTTGGTAGGGGGAAAAATATTTGACCGGGAAAAACCCGGGAATTTCAAATTTCCTGATCACTAGACACCCTGCCTCCTTTTCTTCATCCCAAATCCCTCCCCCTTGCTCGCCAGTCCAGGCATTCAAGTCACCTCCTATAAAAACTAACTCTTCCTTCTTTCCCTCCATCCACCTCCTTATTGCTCTCCAACCTTCCTCTTCCCCTCTTCTTCTATATACACAAACCACCGCTATTTTCACTTTTCTAGTTCTTTTCTCACCCCTGAGACCATGCCGCCCATCCCTCTACCTTTAACGTGTTTTCTTCTTGCTTCTTGCATTGTCCACACATAACCTTTAGGTAACATCCTTTTCATCCCCGTCCAGTCCTTCTCATCCGCCCAGGTTTCACTCATCATAATCACATCCCACTTTTCTAACTCCCGCCAAAATCCTTCATTCTTGTTCTTCAAGCCTGACACATTCCAGAATGCTATTTTCACATTTTTCTCTTCCCTTCCCTCATCTATCCTCCTCACTTTTCTTCCGCCTTGCCGTTTGGAAACCCCTCTGTTTGAT
>CAKNYM010036593.1:0-20020 GCA_932195095.1 Andricus curvator | reverse complement strand
TCCTTAAATGCTGTAAATTCCTTGAATTCTTTTAATTCTGTGAATTTACCGAATTCTGTGAATATCTTGAATTCCGTAAATTCCTGACATTCTGTAAATTCGTCAAATTCCGTGAATTCCTCGAATTCCGTGAATTCCTCGAATCCTGTGAATTCCTCGAATCCTGTGAATTCCTCGAATCCTGTGAATTCGTCGAATTCATTGAATTCCTCGAATTCTGTGAATTCCATTAATTCCGTGGATTCTATTGATTCTTCGAAGTATATTAATTCCGTGAATTCGATTTATGCTAAGGATTCCACTAATTCCGTGAATTCTGTAAATTCCGTGTATTCCGTGAATTACCTGAATGCCGTGAATTTCTTGAATTCTGTGAATTTCTTGTATTCCGTGAATTCTTTGAATTTTCATGAATTCGTTGATTTCCGTAAATTATTTCAATTCCGCGTATTCTTTGAATTCTATGGATGGATTCCTTGAATTTCTTGAATTCTGTGAATTCCTTGAATTCTGTGAATTCCTTGAATTCTCTGAATTTCATAAATTCTGTGAATTTTTTTAATTCTGTCAATTCCATTAATTCCATGAATGACATTAATTTCGTATATTCTGTGAATTCCGTGAATTCTGTAAATTCCGTGTATTTCGTGAATTGTCTAAATTCCCTGCATTCCATGAAACCTTGTATTACGCGAATTCCTTGGATTTTCTTAAATTCCTTGATTTTCGTAAATTCCTTGAATTCCGTGAATTCCTTGAATTTTGTTCAAGGATTTTATACGGGGTCGAGGAATTTTGAAAAATTTAAGGGCCCGGCTAACTTGGCTCGGCTCGAAACTGATCGAGCACCGCGCAGCTCGACTCAAAGTATCAAAAGCTCGACTCGGTCCGGTCGACCATTGGGCTTCGAGCTTTTTGCAGACCCCTATTAGTTTGTTTCCAAGAAAATTTGATCGGGAAAATATTTTTTCTACGAAAAACAGTTTCATTGGCGCATTCGTTTATACTGTGGGTCGGCTCGTGAGAGATAGTACGGGAGGTTTAGTAGGTGTGGGAGAGTATATGAGGGGAAATATGGGTTGGAAGTAAGGGGGTGATGGGAAGGGAAGTGGTGGCGTGGGCCGCGGAAAAGATGAAAGTGGGGTGGGGGGATTATGTGGAGGGAGTGGAGGGGCGAGCTGAGGGGATAATACTTTGACTCATTATTTTTTAAATAATAAGGGAAGATAATGGTGTGGAAAGAGAAGGACAGCGGGTGGTTAGGTCATAATGGAGAGAGGAGGGGTGGAGGGATGAGTCGAAATGTAAGACAAGTTTTTGATGTAATTTTTATTGACTTTCAACACACTTTTTTCGACTTCTATTCACAAACGGTATTGTATGTTAGTTTTACACTGAATTATTCGTTTGTTGGTGGTCCCAGTCGTAAATTCAGCCAATCACTGGTGCTGATCGGGTATATGTTGATTTGGTTTGCGCGGATCGCGTGATTAATTTCTTCCGCGCTTTTCACGACGAGCAGATTCCCGCCGAGCCGCTTCCAGCTCACGAGCTGCCTGCCGATTCGCTTCCCGCTCCCGAAGACGATCGCGCCGAGCAGCTCGCCTTTGAACAGACTCCGTTCGAGCAGCTACCTGCTGCTCAGTGTTTCTGTACTGCCGGTGAAATTCAGTGCCTGTAGAGTATCCTGCCGCATGTTCTGGAGTTTGAGTGACTATCGTTTGCATGAATGGTCGCGGAAGGGGTGTCGTTGGAGGATTTCTTGGATTTTGTGGCGCAGGAGGTCTTAGATTTCCCATCATTTCCCAGAATTGTAGCTGCTCGAGTGTCAGTGAAGGATATCCTGGAATTTCATTTTCTCCAACTTCTTCAATGTTTTGATTATGAGGTGACGGTGGATTGCTCTGTGAACTGAATTCTGTAAGAAGAAATATGGATTGGTGAGTTCTAATCCTTATTAAAGGAATTACGCAAAAAAAATGAATAAAGAACAATACGCTGCATATGGCTATAATTCACCGATATTCACCGAGATTCAAAGACCAGAAATTTAATCTTGTGAAATTTTTCATTTTTTCATACCAAAAAGACGAAATTTCAACAAAACTGTTGAATTTTCCACCAAATTTGATTAATTTAGATTATAACTGGATTTCGTTGAATTACAAGTGGATTATTTGGATTAAAAGTGGACTGTTGGTATTTCAAGCGGACTACTCTAGAGTACTGGGAATAATCTAAAGTAATTGAATTAAGCGGGATCACAAGTAGATTACATCAGATTACCAATTAAAATAACAGAGCGCTCCAGCGGAATACTTTAATTTTAAGTTGAAAGGTAAATTTTCACCGAAAAAGAAAACGATTTTTCAAGAAAATGGTTCAATTATCAACCAAAGGGATTAATTCTTAACAAAAAAGTTGATTTTTCAACCAAAAAGGACACTTTTAAAAAAAATTGTTTCATTATTATCAAGGTATATTAATTTACAACCAGGAAGTTCAATTTTTCACCAACGACGTGAATTTCCAACCAAATAGTTGAATTTTTAGATAAAAAAAAAATTCCACCAAAAATTGAATAATTACATTTACAATTAAAAAATTGATTTTTTACAAAAAAAAACTAAATAAAAAAATGGTTTAATTTACAACCAACGAGATTAGTTTTTAACTAAAATTATGCATCTCCATCAAAAAAATAAATTTTTAACAAAGTAGTTCAATTTGAATTTTCAACCAAGAAGATTAATGTTCTACAAAGACAAATTTTCAACAAAGTACACAACTTTTCAACAACAAAAGTTAATTCTCTGCCCAATAAATGAATTTTCATCAAAGAATAACTTTTCAAAAATACATGATTTTTCAACAAGAAAAGTAAATTTTCTGTTCTATGCACGGAAAAAATTTATCCGTGAAGAAGTCACGAACTTGTAGCTAGGTCTCGGATACGAGATAAAAAAATGAAACATTACATCCTTATTTCTATGAGAAATATATGGATAAATTTCGAAGTTTCTTACGAACAGTTCGAATTTCCTACGAATAGTTCCTGAAAATTTCAGACTGAAATATAAAGAGGAAAAATTTTATTTGTGCGATTTAATTTTATATTAATTTATAAATTCGCAACTTAGAAAATTCGAACCCTCAAAGACTGCTGACTCACAAGTTTCTAAACGAGGGGTGCGTAAACACGCGCAGCCATCAAGGACAAACAAAATAGGTATTATAAAATTTCTAGCCACTCATCCGACGAGCTCGAGGCACACATACGAGCGCATACACGAACCGCGCGTTTGGGAGACTGTGTGTGTGGGCCACGTACAGGCGAACTTAGTTTCGAGTTCCCAGATTTGTCGGGCAAGCTCGTGAGTGCTCTGAGAATCTTTTCCCAATCACTCGTAATATTTTTTTAATTATTCACGCAAAAAAAAAGGGATGAACCGTTTTAGAATTTTCACATTGAGTTCGTCAATCTTTCTCAAAGTTCGCAGGTTATTTACGAAAATACATAAATATCCAATGAATTTTTCTCATATCCGAGCCCTAGCTACTAGTTCGTCACTTTTTTACGGATAAATTTTTTCCGTGTAGTTGAATTTCCAACAAAGAATGAATTTTTCAGCAAATTATTGAATTCCTCACTAAATAATGGAATTTTCAACCAAAAAGATTAATTTTCTGCCCAGAAAGTCGAATTTTCAAGAAAAAACGCAAATTTTCAAACCAAGTAGTTCAATTTTCAAAATAGTTCAATTTTTTCAAAAAAGTCGGATTTTGAACAAAGAATAGATTTCTCACCATATTGTTAAATTTCTGACCAGAGAATTGAGTTTTCAACCGAGAAGATTCATTTTCTACCGAGAAAGACGAATTTACAACAAAATACATACATTTTCAAAAATACATGATTTTTCAACAAGAAAAGTAAATTTTCTGCTCAATAATTGAATTTCCAAAAAAAGAATGAATTTTTCAACAAATTATTGAATTTCTAACCAAATAATTGAATTTTCTACCCAAAAAATTAATTTTCTGTGGAGGAAGACGAATTTTCAGCAAAAAACGTAAATTTTCAACCAAGTAGTTGAATTTTCAAAATAGTTAAATTTGTTTTAAAAAAGTCGAATTTTTAACAAAGAATGTATTTTTCACCAAATTGTTGAATTTCTAACCAAAGAATTGAGTTAAGATTCATTTTCTACCGAGAAAGATGCATTTTCGAAAAAATACATGAATTTTCAAAAATACATGATTTTTCAACAAGAAAAGTAAATTTTCTGCTCAATAGTTGAATTTCCAACGAAGAATGAATTTTTCAACAAATTGTTTAATTGTAGACCAAATAATTGAATTTTCAACCAAAAAGATTAATTTTCCGCTTTCCGTTCATTTTTATTCCAAAAAGTCGAATTTTTAACAAAGAATGTATTTTTCACCAAATTGTTGAATTTCTAACCAAAGAATTGAGTTTTCAACCAAGAAGATCTATTTTTTCCCGCGAAAGACGAATTTTCGAAAAAATACATGAAATTTCTACCAAGTAGTTGAATTTTCAAAATAGTTAAATTTTCAACAAAATACATGAATTTTTAACAACAAAAGTTAATTTTAAACCAAAAAGCTGAATATTGATCAAAAAATGACTATCTCATCAAATTGTTGAATTTTTAACTTACCAATAGAATTAAGTAAAACAGCTATAGTCAGGACAGCGGTGCCAATAATGATCCGCATTGTAGACAAGCACTGGTACTAGTCTGGCGAAAAATATCACGAACCCTGTGACTTTTATACCTTCGAAAGGCTATTTTCCGACAGTGAGATGACTGTTTTTCGTAAAAGTGAATTAGTAAGCAAAAAAAAGAATCGTCACTTACGAAATATGTACACTTAAGAGGCAATGGATCCGCTTCACTTGCTTTTATGACAGCAAATACAATAAGGCCGAATTCACATCAGTCATGAGACAGCATCCAAGAAAAAGCAAATAGCGCCACAGAGAAATATAGAAAGAATCGTTCTGTGACAATTTTACTGTTTTCTTGAAAAATGTCGGATTTAATTAACACAATTATTTAAATTGTGATGAAGAATTTTTGTATTTATTTATTTATTGGCATTAGGGTCTTATGAATATATTTAATTAAAAAACGTGCATTTCATAAAAGTTAAATTGGCAAACGTTTCGACCACGGATAGGGGTCCTCCTCAGTGCCATATATTTAATTGAAAAATGAACTTCAAAGCTGGATAAGGGAAAGGAAAAGTTCTGTCACAACCTGTCCCTTTCCCAGCTTTAAGATTTCTTTACAAAAATTGTCAGAATTACTCTATATGATCAAAAAGTCTTTTCTATTCATACTTCAACTTTGAATTATGTCGATGGAAACAGTTTTTCTTTTTGGAACAGATGACTCAAATATTATAAATGAGCATAACTTCTTTAATCTTCAATAAACTGTATTAATATTATAGATCAATCGATTTTCCTCGAATCAAGGAATCTTTTCCGTTCTTGCATCAATTTTCAATTATGTGAGTGAAAAAAGTTTTACTATGAAAAACCGTGTTTTTAAATATTATGCATTACCATAGCTTCCCTACTCTTCAATAAAATGTATAAATGCTATGGGTCAATCGATTCGTCTTGAATCAACACAACTTTTCTATTCTCGCATCAACTTTAAATTACGAGAATGAGAACATTTTTACTATAAAAAACGTTTTTAAGCATATAAAAATTACCATAACTTCCATCTGGGGTGTCAGTGGTGGATTTTCATTTTCTCCAACTTCTTCAATGTATTGACTATGAGGTGACGATGGATTGCTCTGTGAACTCAATTCTGTAATAAGAAATATGAATTGGTGAGTTCTAATTCTTATTGAAGGAATTACGTAGAACGAAAATAAATGTAGAGTAATACATTGCATATGGCTATGATTGAGGGTGGCCGAAAAAACGTAATTTTCAAAATTCTCGGACATTTTCCTGATTATTTCCCGATCAATTTTTCATTCTCCCTGAACACTGATATTCAAAGACCAGTATTTTAATCTTGTGAAATTTTTGATATAGAATCTTTCATGAACATAATAAAACAATGAAATTTCAGATTCAAATTCAAAATTTACTTATTCATTTCAACCAAATGAGATGACTTTCCTACCGCCAAAGCTGAATTTTCAAACCAACAGGACGAATTTTCAACAAAACAGGTAGATGAGATTTCTACAAAACTGTTGAATTTCCCACCAAATTAGATTAATTCAGATTAGAACTGGATTACGTTGGATTACAGATTAATTTTAAGTTGAAAGGTAAATTTTCACCAAAAAAGAAAACGATGTTTCAAGAAAATAGTTAAATTTTCAACCAAAGGGATGAATTTTTAACAAAACAGTTGATTTTTCAACCAAAAACATGAATTTCCAACCAAATAGTTGAATTTTTATCAAAAAAAAATTTCCACCAGAAATTGAATAATTACATTGACGATTAAAAAAATTAATTTTTCACACAAAAAAAACTAAATAAAAAATGGTTCACTTTACAACCAAAGAAATTAGTTTTTAACTAAAATTATGCATCTCCAGAAAAAAAAATTTTCAACAAAGTAGTTCAACTTGAATTTTCAACCAAGAAGATTAATGTTCTACAAACAAAGACAGAAATTCAACAAAATACATAAATTTTCAAAAATACATGATTTTTCAACAAGGAGAGTAAATTTTCTGCTCAACAGTAGAATTTCGAACAAAGAATGAATTTTTCAACAAATTATTGAATTTCTAACCAAATATTGAATATGGTGCTCATTTCACGAGCACTTTGCTTCCCGTTAGCAAATGTATTTGCTTCCTCATAGAGGAAGCATTAGTTATTTTTTTTAATAATAGACAAACCAAAGTCTTCATTTTGATCAATTTAAAAATAGAAATTTAAAAAAAATGCAAAATTACAAAATAATACAAACAATTTTTGAAATACAAAGACAAATCAAATTTTGAATTCGAAATTATAATTTTTTGAGCTGGAAAAGGGAAGGGAAAAGTTCTGTCGCACCCTATCCCTTTGCCAGCTTTATGATTTTTTTTAAAAAATTATCAGAATTATTCTATTTGAAAATTTATGATCAAAAAATCTTTTCTATTCATGCGTCGTCAACTGTGAATTATGTCGATGAAAAGAGTTTTTCTGTTAGAAACAGATGATTCATATATTATAAATGAGCATAACTTCCTTAATCTTCAATAAAATGTATCAATGCTATAGATCAATCGATTCGTCTCGAATCAACACATATGTTCTTTTTCTACATCAACTTTGAATTATGCTAATGAAAAAAGTTTCACTATAAAAAACCGATTTTCAATATATATAAATTACCATAACTTCCCTACGATTTAATAAAATATATTAATATTATAGGTCAATCGATTTGTCTCGAAGCAAGGAATCTTTTATATTCTTGCATCAACTTTAAATTATGAGAATGAGAACATTTTTACTATAAAAAACGATTTTAAATATATATAAATTACCATAACTTCCCTACTCTTTCATAAAATCCATTAATATTATATTTCAATTGATCCGTTTCGAACCAAGGAATCTTTTATATTCTTGCATCAACTTTGAATCATGTTGAAGAAAAAAGTTTTACTATAAAAAAAACATATTTTCAAGTATTTTGCATTACCATAGCTTCCTTACTCTTGAATAAAATGTATTAATATTATGAATCAATCGATTCGACTTGAATCAACACAATGGTAATTACTGATTTATCAGTGACAATTAGTGATTTTTTTGTGAAAACCACTGACTTATCAGCAAGACTCACTTTTTTGTTAGCAAGTATGACTGACTTCAATGAAAATTGCTTTTTAATCAGTGAAAATCACTTGTTTATGAGTAGATATTATTGATGTATCAGTGAAATGCACTGATTAATTAGTAGATATTTCTAACTGATCAGTTGAAACCACTGATTTGTCAGAAGAATCTTATGATTACACAGTGTTAAGTACTGAGTTATCCGTAAAAATTATTGTTTTATCAGCGACAACCTCTTTTTTATCAGCAACAATCATTAATTTATTAGTTAAGTATTACAGATTCATGAGAAAAAACAATCACTGATTCATCAGTGAAGAATAGTGATTTATTAGTGGAAAGCTCTGATTTAACAGTGATAGTTCCTGAGTAAATGCTATTAGTTTTTTAGTGGAAATTAGACACTTATCAGTAAAATTAACTGATTTTTTAGTAACAATTACTGATTCATTAATAAAAACCGTTATTGATTTGATTCTTATAAACTCATTAAATGAACAAAATAGTTTACATTATATGGATTCTTCGTTTGCAAAGTACACGTTTTTGCGTTAAAATGACTTTCTTTTATCAGAAAAATGATACTTGCTCATCAAAAATCATCATCCGATATTTTTTATTAATTTTATAAACAAATTATATAAACAAGTGCTTAGTGTGGACATTTGAAAGCTGAAAGAAAACTTTCTTTTTCTTAATTTTTCTCAAAGTATGTCGACACCGACGTTCAGTCATGAAAAATTGTCATTTGATATTTTTTTATCAATACCAAGATGTTGAATGGTATTTCCGCCGATGAGTTGAACATCCTGATCGTGACCCGATGATGTAGTTTCTAGTCTTCCTTGGTGTAGGTGGACGCTGGCACACTTGTCCAGTCCGAAGCGAGAGACGGTTGCGACTCCGCCTCTGAAGGGACGCATGCACTATACTACTCAGTCAAGTAGATTGCGCAATATTATGGGAACGGTACAGGCGGCCCTGCCTGTTTACGTTTCGCTGTACGCGTTATATGAACAAGGCCATTTTCAGGCAACCCCCGAGATTGTTCATCTATCGAGTCTCTGGTGTATACCATTAAGCCATTTCCCTTTCGGGGTAGGCGTGACTTGCTCGGTTGGAAAATAGTAGTGTGTATATGGGTATATAGGTATAAGGTAGGTAGGTATATATGTATGAGGTAGATAGGTATATAAGTGTTAGGTATAGATATTTTAGATTGATCTGAAATTCTCGTGTTATTTATTTAAATGACACGTTTATCCCGCAAGACTGCTCCGACCCAGGTTGCTGATCAATCTCTCTAGCGATCACCCCAAGTGAAGAGCCTCACAAAATTGTTATGTATGGTTCTCCACTTGGGCCCATTAGTATCCAAGGTCTTTGTTTCAGGCGTCATTCATTCTACTGTCACTCTGTTTACAAACTATTTGTCGCCACACTTTTCTGTCCTGGCATACTACTCTAGCTTCCTTCACGTCCATGCATTTTTTCATGCAAGCTCTTGTGTTTCTATGGCTTCTTATGTCTCTACGGATTAATGTCTCATGTACAGATTCTAACCACTCTTTCGGCGGTCTACCTCTGGGCATTCTGCCATTTACTTTACCTTTATACACTTGTTTGGTCAGTCGTTCATCTTTCATTCTTTCAAGATGTCCGAACCATGTTAACTGATTTCTTTCCCATGTGTCAACTATTGTCTCTTTTGCACCACATTCTTTGAGGATTGTCTCGTTTCGGACTTTGTCCATCAGTGTTTTCCCGCATATTATGCGCAGAGGTTTCATGCCGATCGCGTTGATTTTACTCCTGTCCTTTTCTTGACAGGTCCATGTCTTGCTACCGTATAGTACAGTCGGTACGAATATAGAATTATGTATGGCCATTTTAGCTTTTTTTGATATGTTTTTATTTGTTAGGATGGACCCTGCTCTACCGATAACCTGCTTACCCTTATTTATGCGCCTATCTAACTCCCCATCTATTTTTCCGTCGCTAGTGAATAGACTACCTAGATATACGTACTGGTCAACTTGTTCTAATTTCTCATCATTTATGACAATGTTGCATATTGTTCTCTCACTTTTTCCCTCAAACACCATGATTTTTGTTTTATTTACGCTAATTTTGAGTCCCATGTCCTTCATGCTTGTATTAAGTTTATTCAACATTCTTTGCAAGTCCTCGATTGATTCTGCCATAACTATCTTGTCATCTGCGAAAGCTAATCCACGTATCTTGACTGTTTCGAGATTTACACCTTCTTCGTCGAAGAGTGCAGTTCTTAGACACTTATCCATGAATATGATAAATAGCCACGAGGACATAACGCATCCTTGTTTCACGCCTTGCATAATATCGAGCCAGTCACTCAGTTT
This sequence comes from Andricus curvator, assembly GCA_932195095.1. Taxonomy (NCBI): domain Eukaryota; kingdom Metazoa; phylum Arthropoda; class Insecta; order Hymenoptera; family Cynipidae; genus Andricus; species Andricus curvator. Next base: position 9,790 of record CAKNYM010036593.1, on the reverse strand, counting down.
CCCATTTACCCTTACACTCGCTTTACTACCGGTATATATTGTTATTATTGCTTGTAGGAGCCCTCCATTTACTCCGTACTCTTTAAGGACTTCCCAAAGTTTATTTCTATTTACTTTGTCGAATGCTTTTTCTAGGTCAATAAATGCACAGAAAACTTTCTTTCCTACTCTCAAGCTTTTTTCTGTGATCTGTCTTAGGCTAAATATCTGATCTGTACATGATTTTCCTGGCATAAAACCACTTTGGACTTCCCATATCTTTTCTTCTGTGATTTACATTACCCTACGAATAAGTATTTTTGAGTATATTTTACTTACGGTACTTAGTAGGCTGATACCTCTGTAATTACTGCAGTTGCTTTTATCTCCCTTTCTTTTGTATATTGGTACGATAATTGCTTTTTTCCAATCGTCTGGGACTTTCCCCGTCTCGATACATAAATTAATTAATTCGCACAACCTGTGAGGTATGTACTCGCCACCGTATTTAAGCATTTCAGCACTAATACTGTCTATGCCAGCAGCCTTACCGTTTTTCAAGTTCTTAATTATGTCTCGGACCTCAGTGACACACACTTTTTCAATTGGGTTTTCTAATGCATTATGTTCTATGTCGCAGTTTTGTTGTCCTATATCTTCACCTCCTAATAGTTCTTCAAAAGAGTCTTTTAAAGCGTCTACTATCTCGTCTATATCATATAGCATTTCACCTTTGCTGTTTCTCATGCTGGCAAACTCTGTACTCTTACTTTCCTTCAACTGTTTATATAATAGTTTCATAATTCCTTCAAAGCTGTTTTGTATTTTCCTCTCTTCTTCTGTTATGATTTTTTCTTTACTCTCCTTGACTAGTCGTTTAATTTTCCTCTTTTTGTCTTTGTAATCATTTTTGAGTCTATTTCTCTCCTCATCGCTAAGACCTGTCATGTGTAATGTTCTCTCGCGCGCCTTTCTCTTTTCTTGCTGAGCTGCTTGAATTTCATCATTCCACCACGCATCACCAGACTTTCTTCCTACCACTGCCGTACCACACACTTCAATTGCAGTTTTAACAATGATATCTCGTAATAAAGCCCACGCACCCTCTATATCTTTATTGCTTGTAAGCGCTTCCCAAGTTGCCCTATCTATGCGTTCGCTTAACTTATTTTGAAACTCTATTCGCACTTCCGGTTTCTGTAAATTTTCAATCTTTATTCGAGTTTGTTTCGTTTTTTCTGTTCTCTTTCTTTTCCATCCCCGGCCTAAGTTTATTTTAGAGATTAAAAGGTAATGATCAGTATTGCATTCGGGACCCCTCATGACTGTTGTATCTTCGACTAGTTCTCTTAGTCTTTCATCCGCAATAACGATGTCAATTACACTGCGGTTATTTCCTTTACACCAAGTGTAAGTGTGGATCATTTTATGTCGAAACCAAGTATTGGTAATAAATAGGCCCTTTTCTAAGCATAAGCTAACTAATTTTTCCCGTTATAATTTTTTCTTGTTGGATCCCCAAAATTACCTAGCACCCTTTCTGTATCTGTATCCTGGCGTTGGACGCCGACCCATCCGTTCATATCTCCTAGCAGAATTATTCTTTCACCTTGATCGCAAGTACTTATTGTGTTATTTAAAGTGTCCCAGAAGGCGTCTTTGACTTCTCGCGGCTCACTGTCAACTGGGGCGTAGCACGCTATGATAAATAATCTTCTGATTCCTACCTTCATTCTAGCCCACAACAATCTGGGAGATACAAAATCATGATCTTTGAGATGCTGTCTTGCTTTTTCATTCATAATTAAACCGACCCCTTGACTACGATTTGATTCACTACTTACTCCTGACCATATTTCAAAACCGCCTTTCAACACCCCATTTTCTATGTTTCTACTTTCGCAACCCTTTTTCTTCGTCTCAGGTACACATAAAATATCTAGTTTCCTAGCATGCATAGTTTCTCGTAGTTCTCTTACTTTAAGATCATTCACTCCTCTAGCATTCCAAACACCCAGTCTCCATTCATCGCCTGAAACTCGACCTTTACGTTTACCGTGTGTATGCATTTCGTCAATCCAAGTTTCAGTCCATTCCGAGGCTACTTTATTGTTTGTATTATTCATGTTTAGATTGTACACCCAACTATCACCTTTATGCGCGAGATTTGTTTTGCGAGCCGAAATCATGTCCAAGTAAAGTAATTATTCGTCGTACGGTAGAGAGTCTAGTCGTAACGTCAGTCCCACGAAAACTTCTGTTACTGGGGGGAGGGGGGGTGAGGACAGAGAAAGGAAACCGAGAGTCTCAATTGGTTGGTGATTTATGCTGAGAAGGTTACCAGCCTTCAGCAGCGTTGTATTCGATGGAGTTAATATGTGCCCAAAGCTGAATCCTGGCCTACCTCTAAAACAGGAGCCAATAAGTCTTTTTTTTTTTTTTAATTTGAAAAAGAGTTATATATAGATATATATTTAATTTTCTCCTGCTTGAAATATTAAAATAGTTATAATAATTGAACTGCAATATTATGATTTAAATCCTTAAAAATCCCAAAAGCACTGAAATTAATATTTAGAAGAAGAAAATTTCCAATAACGTCGCAATAGAAGTTAAAAGTTCGGAAATTGAGTGATTTAGAAAGATTTTTTTTTGGGGATAATCTCGGATAAGTTAAAGAAACCTCTGAAATACCGTAATTTCCCTGATTTATCGCGTGAAAATTCTTTGAAAAGGGATCAATATATTATTAGAAAAACTCAGGGAAATACCATAAAATTAATTCCTGGAATTTGTCAAAAAGAAGCCCTACCCCAACATGTCAGGATTTTCAAGAAAGAAAAGATTTGGAATTTCTTTCAAACCATTAAAATCAATTGGAAATTCCTTCGCATACCTAATTCTTCAAAATTCGATAAAGAGCCATATATAAACATATATAAACATATATATCAAATTTTCTCCTGCTTGAAATATTGAAATACTTATAACAATTGAACTGAAATATCACAAGTTTAAGGGAAACTTAAAATGCATTTAGGAATCTTTGAAACAGCGCGTCAAGTGAAACATCATCAGTTTAATTTTTGAGTTTTTAACCGCTTTGAAGTATCTTTAGAGTTTACCCCCCCCCCCCAGTGGCCTGACATGAGGCACGATAGTCTAAAATTTTTATCAAGAAATTTCATCATTATTTGAAGCTTTTAGCTTTAAAAATTTGGTTTCAGTAAAATTAATACAAATTGATCTAAGAAAAAAGAAGAACTTATCTTTAAAAATATTCTCCAGGCTCTCTTCTATTTCCTGTCCAATTTCAGGTTACGCTTGAGGTTATACTTTGTGGAAAATTTTAAAATTTTATATTTGGTTTCTTCCCTTATTCTCGAAAAACACGACTGGTTTCCTGAGACAGTCGAGACGAACTGATCCCTTCTTTTTTTTTTTTTTTTTTTTTTCAGGACAAAAGATGACCATGTGGTTTGCGTTAGTTTCCAATAAAGTCGCAATCCGTCAAAATCCGTCTGAAATTATAATAATCCTCTGCAATCATTTGAAATATTCTGAAACTTTTTTAATCCCTTTAAATATTTAGAAATGCTTTAAGATCTCACGAAGTCCCTAAAAAGCTTTACAAATCTCCTTAAATTTCATGAAAATGTTATGATTCTTTGAATTCTTTAAAATTTTGAAGTTTCAAATAAAGAAGATCAATTTGAAATTAAAAATGGAATAGCTAAATTTTAAGTTGAAAAAATTAATTTCCAATGAAACAAAAAACGAATTTTCAACAAAATATGTAAATTTTTAACTAAAGAGATAAATTTTCAATTAAAATGATGAATCTTCAGTAAAAAAAATAATTTTTAACAAATGATTTTAACTTTTAGCGAGTTGTTGAATTCTCAACTATAAAAGAGATAAATTTTCAACCAAAAATAAAATAGTTACATTTTCAGTTAAAAAAATTATTTTTAATCCCCAAAAAAAACAAATTTTTGATAAAATAGTTACATTTTTAACCAAAGTGATGAATCTTCAACCAAAAAATTAATTTTCAACCCAATAGTTGAATTTAAAAACAAAAAGATTAATTTTTTACCAATAAGACTAATTTGCAACAAGAAACATGAGTTTTGAACCAAATAGTTGAATTTTTGACTAAATAAGTTACATTTTTAACCGAAAATTCAAAGTTAAATTTTCAATCAAAAAAATTAATTTTCAAACAAAAAAAAGTTTTCGACAAAATAGTGAAATTTTCAACCAAAGTGATGAATTTTTAATTGAAATGATTAATCTTCCAATGGAATTGTTGAATTTTAAATTGAAAAAAAAAAGAATTTTCAACTAAAATGATGAATTTTTCACTGGGATAGTTGAATTTTCAACCACAAAGATGAATATTCAACCAAGAAGAATAATTTTCGACCCAAAAAAACGAATTTTCAACAAGATGCATGAATTTTAAACTAAATAGTTGAATTTTCGACTAAACAATATAAATTTTCAATCAAAAATTGAATAGTTAAATTTTCAGCTAAAAAAATTATTTTTAATCCACCAAAACAAAAAGGAATTTTCGATAAAATAGTTGAATTTTTAACCAAAGTGATTAATCTTCAACCAAAAAATTAACTTTCAACCCAATAGTTGAATTTGAAACCAAAAAGATGAATTTTCTACCGATAAGACGTTTCTTCAACAAGGTACATGAATTTGAAACCAAATAGTTGAATTTTTGACTAAATAAGATACATTATCAACCGAAAATTCAGAGTTAAATTTTCAATCAAAAAAATTAATTTTCAAACAAAAAAAAGTTTTCGACAAAATAGTGAAATTTTCAACCAAAGTGATGAATTTTTAATTGAAATGATAAATCTTCCAATGGAATTGTTGAATTTTAAATTGAAAAAAAAAAGAATTTTCAACTAAAATGATGAATTTTTCACTGGAATAGTTGAATTTTCAACCACAAAGATGAATGTTGAACCACGAAGAATAATTTTCGACCCAAAAAACGACTTTTCAACAAGATACATGAATTTTAAACTAAATAGTTGAATTTTCGACTAAACAATATAAATTTTCAATCAAAAATTGGATAGTTAAATTTTCAGCTAAAAAAATTATTTTTAATCCACCAAAACAAAAACGAATTTTCGATAAAATAGTTGAATTTTTAACCAAAGTGATGAATCTTCAACCAAAAAATTAACTTTCAACCCAATAGTTGAATTTTAAACCAAAAAGATTATTTTTCTACCAATAAGACATTTTTTCAAGAAGATATATATGAATTTTGAACCAAATAGTTGAATTTTTGACAAAATAAGATACATTTTTTACCGAAAATTCAAAGTTAAATTTTCAATCAAAAAATTAATTTTCAAACAAAAAAAAGTTTTCAACAAAATAGTGAAATTTTCAACCAAAGCGATGAATTTTTAACTGAAATGATAAATCTTCCAATGGAATAGTGGAATTTTAAATAGAAAAAAAAAAGAATTTTCAACTAAAATGATGAATCTTTCACTGGAATAGTTGAATCTTCAACCACAAAGAAGAATAATTTTTCACCCAAAAATACGATTTTTCAACAAGATGAATGAATTTTAAACTAAATAGTTGAATTTTCGACTAAAAAATATAAATTTACAATCAAAAATTGAATAGTTAAATTTTCAGTTAAAAAATTATTTTCAAACAAAAATGACGAGTTTTCAACAAAATAGGTCAATTTTCAACCAATGTCATGAATCATTAACTAGAATGATAAATCTTTAAATGGAATAGTGGCATATTAAATTTAAAGAATTTTCCACGAAGAATAATTTTTTAACAAAAAATGACGAATTTTCAACAAGATACATGAATTTACAACCAAATAGTTGAACTTTCTTCTAAAAAAGATTGATTTTCAACCAAAGTGATTATTTAAACAATTGATAATAATTATTAATTACTTAAACAATGTTTAAAAACATATATAGAGCTTGGCTATTTTTCAAGGAATAGGCACAATTTGTTTACGGAGTCAACTAAGAATGTCTTTCTGATGACTCTACTCTATGCTGCTCCTGTAAATTTACAAGAATGATTAATTATTTAAACAATTCCCATACATAAATTCAGAGTTTGGCTATTTTTCAACGAATAGGCACAATTTTTTCACGGAATCAAGGAAGAATGTATTTCTAATAAGTCCTTCCTACGTTACTTAGCGAACTTACAATAATTATTAATTATTTAAACATTTTTTGTAAACATATTCAGAGTTTTGCTATTTTTCACAGAATAGGCACAATTTGTTCATGGAGTAAACTAGGATTGTCTTTCCGATGACTCTTTTCTATGGTGCTTTGTAAATTTACAAGAATTATTAATTATTCAAAGAATTTCCATAAAGAAATTCAGAGTTTGGCTATTTATCAACGCCCGTGTGGAAAAATTTCCTGGCAGTGTGATCTGTCTGGATTTATCTAGACTGTCTAGTCTGGAAGATCTGATCTGGCCCAGGTCTGACGCTAGTCTGGCCCAGGTCTGACCTTATCTAGACCGTCTAGTCTAGAAGGTCTGATCTGTCCCAGGACTGGCGCTGATCAGCGAGCCAAGAACAAAGAAAATTCTAAGTTCGATCAGCCAATTTTTTTGACATACTTCAAAAAAGGTTACAGGGTGTCTAAAATGATAGAAAATAAGAAATTTACACTATCAAAACAAGACTTTTTTCTCATCACCTTGACAGTCTGGTCTGGTCCAGGTTTGGCGCTGATTAGCGAGCCAAGAACAAAAAAAGTTCTAATTTCGATCAGAAAATTTTTTTGAGATATTCCAAAAAAGTTACAGAGTGTTTAAAATGATAAAAAATAAGAAATTCACACTATCAAAACAAGTATTTTCTCATCACCTTGACAGTCTGGTCTCGTCCAGGTTTGGCGCTGATTAGCGAGCCAAGAACAAAAAAGTTCTTAGTTCGATCAGCAAATTTTTTTGTGACATAATTCAAAAAAGTTACAGGGTGTCTTAAATGATAGAAAATGAGAAATTCACACTATCAAAATAAGACTTTTTTTTCTTATCACATTGACAAACTGGTCTGGGCCCAGCCAGCGCCAGAAAATTTTTCCACACGGGCGAATAGGCTACATTTTTTCTGCAAAATTAATTAAGAATATTTTTCCGATGACGTTTTTCTGAGACACTTTGTAAATTTCCAAGTATTCATTATTATTTAAACAATTTTTATAAACAAATTGAGAGTTCAGCTATTTTCAAACTAATAGGCTCAATTTGTTTACGGAGTCAACTAAGAATGTATTTTCGATGACTCTTACGATACTTTGCAAATTTATAATAATTATTCATTATTTAAACGATTTTCATAAACATATCCAGAGTTTGGCTATTTTCAAAGGAATAAGCTCAATTTCTTTACAGAAGAAACAAAGTATGTGTTTCCAATAAGTCTTTCCGACATTACTTTGCATATTTACAATAATTATTCATTATTTGAAAAATTTTTATAAACATATTCAGAGTTTGGCTATTTTTCAAGGAATAAACACAGTTGGTTTACGGAGTCAACTAATATTGTCTTTGCGATTACTCTTTTTTATGTTGTTTTGTAAATTTACAAGAATTAATAATTATTTAAACATCTTGCATAAACAAATCCAGAGTTTGGCTATTTATCAACTAAGAATATCTTTCCGATGACTTTTTTCCATTATGCCTTGCAAATTTCCAAGATTTATTAATTATTTAAACAATTTTCATGAGCAAATTCAGAGTTTGGCCATTTTCAAAGAGTAGGCGCAATTTGTTTACGGAATTAACAAAGAATGTATTTCCAATCATTTTTTCCTATGGTACTTTGCTAATTTTCAATAATGATTCATTATTAAAACAATTTTCGTAAATAAATTCAGAGTTTGGCTATTTTTTAGCTTACATAAAAACATACATGCAGCATACATTATAGCATACAGCATACATGCATACCTTCTTAATAATAAGTACAAGTTTTCTATCTGAACTATAATATTAAAATTAAAATCATTTGAATATTTTGAGAAAATTCATTTTTATAAGAAAATACATGCACTATATATTTAATAAGAATTAAAAAAGCATACAAATTTTATAATGGTAACAAATTTTCTTTTCATTAATTTCAGTCTTTTTCCTTTTTGTTAATTTCTTCCAGTACTTTAATAATCACTCCCATTGAACGATATTTTTCTTTATCAAGATTTTCTGGAATATATTTTCTCTTGCAATATTATAATTACGTATTGTACTATGCCTTTTTATTTTTAAAACCCCGGTGAAACAGAGGTCTATACACGGGTCATTCTCGTTGCTAAAGCATCATTCAAGTCCTTGCGCATGAGTACATATACCGCCAGACGGCTAATTTTTCTTTTACCAATGTGGGCTTAGGAATCACTTTATGAATTTAATCACAATCAGTCATAACCCGGGGATGCATGCGACTTTATTAGAAGTACTCGCATTTTCCTAGACAATTGGTCAGATGAGAGGAAAACTGCAGAAAACCACCTCCCGAGTCCTTTCGACAGTCGAGTTTGAAGTCATTAGACCCTAGCCATGAGCTCGAAATGTCTTAAGGCCATGTTATACATTAGTCACGTGATCCAGCCAGTCCTGAGAAGAAAAAGTTATTATTGGAATAATAAATATCGACCGGCAATCAAGTGATCTGCATTATCAACAGTGCTGACACCATGGATATATCGAATATCAATTTGTTTATTTGCACCAAACCAGCAAATATTATCAAGTGTAATTTTTGCAACCGATGTTTGCATCATTTTCCTCAAGGCATGTGAGCCAGAACCTCAAAAATGTTTCATTGAGAACATTGAAAATTGGTTACAGAGTTCTACAGCACGGTCGGTATTATTTATTCATTACATTTTTTTCTTCAACATTTCGAGCCAAATGTTGTATACAAACGCAGATTACAGTTTCCTGATGCTTTCCCCAAAGTTTCAACTCGATATCTCATTTTGTGTGGACATGAGTTGCTGCACAAAAAATGCCGATATTGCTCCGGTTTTAATTTTTTCAAAAAAAATTTTTTCTAAATTTCGAGCCAAATGTTGTGTACAAACGTACATTATTGTTTCCTGAGGCTTTCCCCAGAATTTCAACTCGATATCTCATTCGGTGTGGACGTGAGTTGATGCAAAAAAATTATCGATAATTTAGGTCACGTGACTCATGTATAACATGGCCTTAACATCTGGACTCTTCTCGAGTCGAAATCATTTACTATATATTTCTATGAAAATGTTTACGCCCAGACATTTTAGAGGTTTTTTCCAAAAAATTTTTCGACCTACCTTGTTATTTCATAATTAAATCTTAATTTAAACCATTATTTCGATATATATATATATATATATTATTATTATATTATTATTATTATACCATTAAGCCATTTCCCTTTCGGGGTGGGCGTGACTTGCTCGGTTGGAGAATAGTAGTGTGTATATGGGTATATAGGTATACGGTAGGTAGGAATATAGGTATGAGGTGGATAGGTATATAAGTGTTAGGTATATATATTTTAGATTGATCTGGAATTCTCGTGTTATTTATTTAAATGACACGTTTACTCCGCAACACTGCTCCGACCCAGGTTGCTGATCAATCTCTCTAGCGATCACCCCAAGTGAAGAGCCTCACAGAATTGTTATGTATGGTTCTCCACTTGGGCCCATTAGTATCCAAGATCTTTGTTTCAGGCGTCATTCATTCTACTGTCACTCTGTTTACAAAC
>CAKNYM010036590.1:13269-27608 GCA_932195095.1 Andricus curvator | reverse complement strand
AAACCTAACCTATGAAGGGTAGATTTCGTGAACGAAGTGCGATTAAATTTTATTTTTGTTCACCAATGTTAGTTATAGGGAATGAATTTTTATTTACGTGGATGAAAAAGAAGAAAAAACTATGAAGTAAAAACTTAAGAAACTTGGTCAAACTGAAGTGTAAATGAAATATTAGGCTAATAAGTACCCTTCTTGTTTTTTTTATTGTACTTTCACTTTATAAATGATTCAATAGTAATATCCAATTTATTTAAAATGATAGAATTTCAAATTATAACGAGATTAACATAGAAATTAGAAGAACATCAACGTTGTGGACGATATCATACCGAATAATTCAAACGGATTCTTTTTTAATTTCTTTTTTTTCTCTTTAATTTAATTTTATTTCCCTTTTTCGTCCTGCTTTTAACCAATTTTTTCACTTTATTCACAACTTTCGCAGCTTTAGCATTTCTGACCCTACCTTGAACACTATTTGCAATTACATTTTCATCACTTTGACGATCTTTCTGAATTTTCCTTTTCACCCCTGATAGGTTTTTCTGATCTACACGTTCCATGCTGAAACAACTCTCATGTAATAAAAATTTACAAAATAAAAACCAAATTTAATCCACTCCGCTTATGCAAACAACACTTCTTAGCTTAGGTCTTTGAGACTTTATGGGTTAGGACTTTTAATTTCAATGCAAACTTTTATTCCACTTATTTGTCTGGTATGTAAGATTGAAATGTAAGTTCACTATAATGTCTAGTTTATGATAAAAACAAAAATAACATAAAATAAGCCATATTAATATAACAAAAAAACACATTTTATTACATACATACCTCTGTTCCATAAATAGGACAAGCACTGAAAACGTGTCCGTCGATATGCAACACCTATGTTTCTCTGTTTCATAAATACGGACCGTGTTAGAAAATGTGTACGTGTTATGAAACAACTAATTAACAACAAAAGTTGTATTCAAATACAGAAAAAGGGCGGTGATCTCAAATCTAGGACTCTTAAGCTGTCATTTAATCTATTACACATGTGAAACAATCGAATTTTATGAATACACGAGATAAAACAAATTATAGGTTTCAAGCCTTCTGACTAGAAAAAATGGCAGTCAATTTTCCCGAGTTTGGAGGTTTGATAATTAAACATTATTTTTTAATGTTTAACACTTTAGCACGATATTTTTTTGTATATAGAAGAAAAGTCTAACTTTCAAACTTATTAATATAATATTATGTATACCAAAATATACTTTTAAATTATTTATAATTCGGATTATTTGTCAAACTGTTTCATAATTTGGACATGTTTCATGATAGGTACCTTTACCTTAGTGAAGTGATGAGCAATTATTTATTGTGCTTTTAGTGTGCACTGTTAAAAATAATATTAAATTTAATATACCCATGTGTATTAAAATTAATATATCAAGCATATAAAATCGCCATTAGGAGCGTGTATATTAAATTTCATATACATTCATGTTAATCACTTACAAGAAAAATGAGATAATTTCATTTTACACAAATTCAAAATAAGTTTAGCAGTAATTTTCGATTCTAAATAATAAAACATAATACCTTCTTCCAGCTAACCAACAATAAAATTGGATTTCAAGTCGAAACGTTCAATTAAGCAAATAAATAAGAGACTTAACCTACAATCAACTGTATTTGCATTAAATTTTTACCATTCAGAGCGAATTTAGGAAAAAGTTCCACCCGTACGTTGCACTTTCATTATAAATAACAATTCAGTCGACGAATTCTAAATTACTAATTTAATTGCGAATATTTGACAAGATTTAAAGAAATGATAGCACTTTGAGTTTTCATGCACACTGCTATACGGACCTGTATATTAAATTTAATACACATGTATATTAAATTTAATACACATATATATTAAATTCACTACACCAATGTATGTTACATTTCAGTAGCGGTAGTGGATATTTGCTTCACACACATGTATAGTAAACCTCATACAGCTTTTTCTAACAGTGTGTAATGTTCTTGATTACATGACACTTTGTGTGTATTTATAACTTAATATTCCTCATTTTATGATAAAATAGTAAAATATTGTACTATTTTTTTCAAAGTAGCAAAAAATATTATCGGAACAGAAACTTCCTTATTGACACAAACATTTGCCGGTCTAGAAACTTTAAATACGGCAAAATTTGCCGGAACTCAATACTCCACGTTTTTTTAATACTGGAAATGGGGTCAAATATAATATAGAGGTAGTATTAACCGACTTGGTGTTTGGCCAACTATAAACAGATGCTTTATTCAAATACTGGAAATGGGATTCAATATAATTCAGAGGTAGTATTGGTCGACTTGGTGTATGGCCAGCTATACACAGGTGCTTTTTCAAATACTGGAAATGGCGTTAAATATAATTAAGAGGTAGTATTGGCCGACTTATTGTATGGTAATCTATAAACGGGTGTCTTTTTCAATACTGGAAATGGGCTCAAATATAATTGAGAGCTAGTATTGGCCGACTTGGTGTATGGCCATTTATAAACGGGTGTTTTTCTTTAATACTGGAAATGGGGTCAAATATAATTGAGAGGTAGTATTGGCCAACTTGGTGTATAGTCAACTATAAACAGGTGGCTTTATTTAAATACTAGAAAGGGGTCAAATATAATTGATAGGTAGTATTAACTGACTTGTTCTATGGCCATCTATAAACATGTGTTTTTTCAATACTGGAAATGGGGTCAAATATAATTGAGAAGTAGAATTGGCCGATTTGGTGTATGGCCAACTATAAACGGGTAGTTTTTTTAAATACTGGAAAGGGGTCAAATAAAATTGAAGGGTAGTACTGACCGACTTGGTGTATGGCCAGATATAAACGGGTTGTTTTTTTAAATACATTAAATGGGGTAAAAATATAATTGAGAGGTAGTATTGACCGACTTGGTGTATGGTCAACTATAAGCAGATGTTTATTTTCTTCAAATACTGGAAATAAGGTCAAATATAATTGAGAGGTAGTATTGGTCGACTTGGTGTATGACTAACTATCACGAAGTAATAGTAAGGAGAAGAAACTGTGTACTACGAAAGCATGGCAACTTTTTCGGAATAGTTGTCGAGACCTTTGAGTGAAATATCTGCGAGAGCTACGAAGATGCACGAAGTACTCTCGCCAAGAGCCGAAAGAGTTACCGCCTATTTCAGCAGTAAATTTGAATGAGGAAACACTTTGAAATGAAAATGTTATCAAATTCATGTAATTTAAAAAATGTGAATATCAAATTAAGGTTCCAGTGATATTTACAAAACAGCCTATTTATAAAAATATTCTATAAAAAGTATTATCATGTACTTTGATTGCAAAAATAATGTTCATTAACCTCTTTGACCAACCTCGAATTGAAAGCGCGAAAATAATTGTGAATCTTAAAACTCGCATAATTTTCAATTGTAAAATGTCCAAATTAAAAATTCTCCACTTTAAAATATTTACAATTGAAAGTTCTACATTTTTTAGAAGTTATAATTGACAACCCTTCAATTTCAAAGATACATAAATGAAAATTTTCAAAATTATAAGTCGACTTTTTAATTCTAAATCTTCTAAATGTAAGAAATTTCAAATGTAAAGCATCAAAATTAAAGAATTTTTCATTGTAAAACTTGAACTCGCATATTTTGAAATTGTTAATGGTCAAAATTAAAAACTCTCGAATTTTAAAAATTTATAATGGAAAGTTCTACAATTTGAAGAGTTGCAAATAAAAAATGTTCAATTATAAACATGTATAAATAAAAGTTCTTGAATGTTGATGATTTTGAAGAACTAAAGTCAAGCCTTCAATTATAAATCTTCCAAATTGACGGAAAGTCGAATGTAAAGCATCAAAATTGCATAATTTTGTATTTTAAAACTGAAAACGCGCATAATTTTTAATTGAAAATTTTCAAGATTAAAACCCCTTCACTTTTAATGATCGACAATTCAAATTTCTACCATTATCAAGAGTTAAAATTGAAAACTCTACCATTTTAAAGATGATAAAGTAAACACTCTTAAATATGGTTGATTTCAATGATCAAAACCTCAAATTGCTGACAGATATTTGTATTTCTTAATTAAAAAAGAAAAACAAGAAACAGTTATTACACTTACCCTGAATCTGCTTTTATATTAATCTGTCATATTTTATCATTAAAAATAATAAAATTGTAATTTCTTGTAAAAAACCACGGATATTCAAGGAAAATATAATATTTTATTTCATTCCTACAAAATAATTCAAAAAACCTTGCTTTATGCATCTCACTTTCTTTTATAATAATTGATTAAAGCAAGATGTAATGGCAGCCACCTTTTTTCTATAAATAATTATAAATATAATCTTAATATTACACTCGAATTTCATCACGGCAGGTAAACAAAATTTGCTTTGCCTCGGATTTGACTGACCGCCTTGACACTCGGCACTCTCGATCTCTCCGCTATCGCAGATATTTCACTCACACATTAGGAAAGCCCCCCCCATCTATTCCGAAAAAGTTGCCATGCTTTACCGCCGCAAATGCATTAGCGTGGTTTCTCCTTACTATTACTTCGTGCTAACTATAAACGGGTTTTTTTTTTAGAACTAGTATCATAATTCGCGCGCTACACGCACGTCTAGTTTTTCGAATTAAGGGGAAAAACAATTTTTAATACAAAGTAAAAATTTCTAATATAACTATTCATTTTTGAGTTTATTTGCTTGTTTATTTTCAAGGTTATATGAATATAATTTTTCTAATATGCTTGGGAAAATTCAGAAAGGTGTTTGAAAATTTCAGTCGTGTCCAAAATGAATCTAGAAAATTTCAAAGATTTTTTTTATTAACAGGATTTTACAACAAAATAGAAAAATGTTTGATAAATTTTCGGAAATCTTTTCAAATTCTAAAAATATTTGTGATCTTTTCAAAATTTCTAAAATTCCTAAATGTCTTAAAATAATTCGTACAGTAGAAGTCCGATAAGTTGCCGTCCGATAAGTGTACACTCCCCTTAAAACGTCATCACACGCACGGCACGCACACTAATTGGGGTTCTCCCACTACGTGTGCTATTTTGCTTACGATTTGCGCATCATTCTCACGCATGCGCGCACCTAATATCGTGCTACTAGAGGGGGCATCCGATAAGTCCGCAATTCCTGGAATTTTCCGCTCCTACAGCCCCGAAATGAGAAACTTATCGGACTTCTACTGTATATCGAAACTTCGTAAATAAAAATATCCTAAGTTTTTGTCCATCATTTCATTTTTGTCATCCCTTAAAAAGTGTGAAAAACTTTAAAAAATATAGCGTGGTAGCAAAATGTTAAGAACATAATTATTTTCCAATATTAAAATATCATTTAAAATTAAAATTTTTAATCGATAGTTTAAGGTGGTCTCCTTTTGTGTTTTTTTTTAATTCAACCCGAAGAAGATAAGAAAAGGAGCATTCTAGGTTTTTTAGGATATATTGTGTTTTATTAAAGCGTCTATATCTAAAAAAATTATAGGACTGAGTAGGAACACACCCTTACCTCTTTTCCAGTAGCCTTTCTTTTCATTATATGAAAAGTAAAAACACAACCATATCCAATTTTCAGTTACCTTTCTTTTCATTATGTGAAAATAAAAAAAATGCAACCATACCCCATTTCCAGTAGTCCTTTTCAACCCGAAGGATCGAAGAAGAGGGGCATTCTAGGTCTTCTAGAATCTACAATCTAGGATATAACGTATTTTGTTAAAGAGTCTATACCTGAAAAAAATGATAGGATTGAGTAGGAATACACCCTTAACCATTTTACAGTAGCCTTTCTTTTCATCACGTGAAAAGTGACAATTCAACCATATCCCAGTTTCAATAATATTTCATTTCATTTCCGTAAAAAGTGAAATTACAACTACACCCCATTTCCAGTAGTCCTAAGAATGGTGAAAATTCAACCATATCCCAGTTCCAATAATCTTTCTTTTCATTACGTCAAAAGTGAGAATACAACTACACCCCACTTCCAGTAGTCCTTTTCAACCCGAAGGATAGAAGAAAATGGGCATTCTAGGTCTTCTAGGATATAGCGTGTTTTGTTAAGGAGTCTATTTCTGAAAAAATGATAGGACTAGGTAAGAACACACCCTTACCCTTTCTCCAGTAGCCTTTCTTTTCATTACGTGAAAAGTGAAAATTCAACCATATCCCAATTCCAGTAACCTCTCTTTTCATTACGTGAAAAGTGAAAATACAACTATACCCCATTTCCAGTAGTCCCTTACAGCCCGAAGGTTAGAAGAAAAGAGGCATTCTAAATCTTCTAAGATGTAGGGTTTTTTGTTAAAGAGTCTATATCTGAAAAAATGATAGGACCGAGTAGGAACATACCCTGACCCCTTTTCGAGTAGCCTTTTTTTCATTGCGTAAAAAACGAATATACAACCATATCCCTAATAGGTTTTATCGAGGCCTATGCTGGTTTTTTGGCGTTAACTAATTTTTTATTGAAAAAATTTGCTGACATGTTTCGATTTGCTATCAAGTCTTTTTGAAGGCATACTGTAAATGAAAGGTACATGTGA
Source organism: Andricus curvator (assembly GCA_932195095.1). Lineage (NCBI taxonomy): Eukaryota > Metazoa > Arthropoda > Insecta > Hymenoptera > Cynipidae > Andricus > Andricus curvator. The sequence goes on along the minus strand of CAKNYM010036590.1, from coordinate 20,996 downwards.
TATAGATCAATTGCATAATGTACTTAGTCTAGATGTATACAACGATTTTTATTATTTACCCGATATGGAAAAAGAAAAAACGTTGAAGTTTGAAGGTTACATGATGTTTGTTAGCTAACATTAACGATTATCTAAAAAATCTCATCAGAAAAATATAATAGAAAGTTTTATATTATTAATTTCTATTTTGTGTTTAATGTTTTAATAAAATTATTTTTTTAACTTTTTGAAACAAATTTTGTAAATACTTTTATTAAGTTGTTAACCCCAAAATTGAAATTAATAATCTAAAACATTCTATTATATTTTTCAGATAAGATTTTTGAGGCTATCGATAGTGTTACGTAATAATGTTTTTAACTTGTTAAACGATAATCACATATTATATTTTTCTACTTTTAACACATTTTTGTTACTTATTTAATTTAAACAGTTATTTCAAACTGGTTTATCTTTTTAAAGTCTTTAAAAATGAGGAAAAAGCTAACAAAACTCATGTAACCTTCAACCTACAGCGTTTTTTCTTTTTCTATATCAGGTAAATAACAAAAATCATTGTATACATCTAGACTAAGTATAATCCAATTGATCTGTATCACCTGTTAATAGAAGAAAACATACAAGTTCTTATATATCGAAAGACTGAAATTTATTCTGTATATATTATGCACTGAACGATATGAAAAGAAAAAACATGATTGAAAAACATATCGAAGACGCTATATGTCAGAAAGTCACCTTAATTTAGTAATAAAGAAGATTTTTGTACATTATCAGTACACTGGAACCTGGATTGAATTACGTGTCAATGTCGTGTGAACCGTTTCCAATTGGAATATTTAATATTACGCAATATACGCGTGCGGGTACCGGCGCACTGCTCCTTGGTCGCTACGCTACTGGTGTTTCACGCATGATTAAGCAAGCCTCTCTCGACCCTGCGAGCTCCTCTTTCACCACGGAACTGCGGGCCATCATTTCTAGGAACTAGTAAATCCGAGGTAACTAATTCCGGGTTCCAGTGTATAGTATAATCTACATTATTCTATGTTATTAGTATATAGTATATATATATATAGTATAATTGTATACTAAAAAATCTTATATGAAAATAATACTGTCGAATGCGTTGATTTTATTTTATTTTTACAAAATATTCTAAATTGCAAATTTTATTCTGAAATTTAAATGATTATCAATTTTATTATTATATTTCACTGCAATACTAATAATATTGAATAATGTAGACGATACCATACTAATAATGTACAGAAACCTTGTTTTCTATATTAGAGTAACATTTTTTTCAATAATTTTTATAACAACAATTTTTCATAAAAAATGTCCTAGTCGCTCATTTTTTCCTAACACATTTTTATATTCTCATCAAAGAAGATATTAGATTTGTGAAAAATTCGCCCGCCCCCTTATTTGTCAAATGTCCACGTTTTGAGAACTCCTGAACCCGAAAAACAGGTTTTCGTGAATGTGTCTATATGAATGTTTCTGTCTGTACGAGTACATATATATTAGAAAAAAGTGGTGTTAAAAATTTTGAAAATGCTCTAACCTTTTGAATTTTCGTCCAAAATGGCACCTTAACGAACTTGAAATTCAGTTTAGGACACTTACAGAGTATACCAAAGCCCAATTCAATCTGTCAATTCTTCCGAAAGTTATCGTGCTAACAGAGAAAAAATGTACAGATGTGTCTGTCACTTTTTTCTAATATTTAAAAATTCTATGTACGGCTATTCATAATACACAGGAAGAAAAAAAAATTTATCCTCATGAATTTTTCTTGATAAAAAACAAATTACCAGAGTTATAGCATTTACAAAATTAAAAAAAAGCGAAAATAAAAATTTTAAGCCAAAAAACGCAATATAAAAATAATGGAAAATTTAAAATTCAATTTTACGGTCAAACTATACAAGATAAGAAAAAAGATGAATAGTTAAAAATTGTGCATTCAAAAAAGATCTACAAATTGATTACAAATCACTTTTTGATAGGACGCGTAGTTTTTGTTTTATTCGTAAAAACAGCATGGAAAATAGAAAAATTAAATTTTTAGACAGACGACACAAGCTCACCCAGAAAAGAGCTACAAATTTGTCATCAATAATTTTTTGAAAGGACGCGTAGTTTTTGGTTTAATCATAAAATATAGCATTAAAAATAAACAATTGTAATTTTTGGAAAAACCATGCAAGAAACGAAAAAAATGAAAAGACAAAAGTTGTTCAACCAAAAAAGATCTACAAATTTGTTATGAACTTTTGTTATAAAAATACATTTAAAATAAAAGAATTACGTTTTTGGAAAAATGATAGAAGAATTCCATTTTGCGCTCAAACCATGCAAGATATGGAAAAAGATGAATTGACAAAAATTGTGCATATAAAAAAGGTATACAAATTTGTTATTAATGAATTTTTGATAGGATGCGTAGTTTTGGTTTTATTTGTAAAAATAGCCTTAAAAATAGAAAAATTAAATTTTTGAAAAAACGACTCAAGGTACGTAAAAAGATGAGAAGACCAAAATTGTGCATTCAAAAAAGATCTACAAATTTGTTAAAAATCACCTTTTGATAGGATGCGTAGTATTTGTTTTAATTTCAGAAAATAAAATTAAATATAAAAGAATTAAATTTTTGGACAAACGACACAAGCTATGAAAAAAATTAATAGACAAAAGTTGCTCACACAAAAAAGAGCTATACAAATTTGTCATAAATAATTTTTTTAAAGAAGCGTAGTTTTTGGTTTATTCGTGAAAAATAGCATTGAAAATAAAAAAATTAAATTTTTGGAAAAACCACACAAGAGACTAAAAAAAATTAATAGACAAAAGTTGTTCAAACAAAAATTATCTACAAATTTGTTATAAACTTTTGTTATAAAAATTTTCGTAGAACCACTTTACGCTGGGATGCGTATTTTTGGTTCAAATCGTTAAGAATAACATTAAAAATAAACAATTTAAATATATGGAAAAACGACACAAGTTGCAATAAAATGTTTAATAACAAAATTGTTTTTTTTTATAGGATGCGCACTTTTTTTAATTATAAAAACAAGACAATGCAAATACGTTTGTTCTAATACCAATGCATATTATTATTATTATTATTATACCTTTAAGCTTTCGGGGTAGGCGTGACTTGCTCGGTGAGGAAAGGAGTAATGTGAGGTAGGGGGTATAGATTTTTTAGATTGATCTAGAATTCTCGTGTTAGTTATTTAAATGACACTTTCGTTCCGCAACACTGCTCGGACCCAGGTTGCTGATCAATCTCTCTAGCGATCACCCCAAGTGAAGAGCCTCACAAAATTGTTATGTGTGGTTCCCCACTTGGGCCCATTAGTGTCCAAGGTCTTTGTTTCAGTCATACTACTCTAGCTTCCTTCACGTCCATGCATTTTCTCATGCAAGCTCTCGTGTTTCTATGGCTTCTTATGTCTCTTCAGATTAATGTCTCATATCACATATTCTAACCATTCTTTCGGCAGTCTACCTCTGGGCATTCTGCCATTTACTTTACCTTTATCTTTATACACTTGTTTCGTCAGTCGTTCATCTTTTATTCTTTCAACATGTCCGAACCATCTTAACTGATTTCTTTCCCATATGTCAACAAATGTTTCTCCTGTACCTCATACTTTTAGGATTATCTCGTTTCGGACTTTGTCCATCAGTGTTTTACCGCATATTGTGCGCAGAGGTTTCATGTCAATCGCGTTAATTTTACTTTTGTCCTTTTCTTGACAGGTCCATGTCTCGCTACCGTATAGTATAGTCGGTACAAATATAGAATTATGTATTGCCATTTAAGTTTTGTTTAATATGTTTTTATTTCTGAGAATGGACTCTGCTCTACTGATAACCTTCTTACCCTCATTTATGCGCCTATCTATCTCCCCATCTATTTTTCCGTCGCTAGTGAATAGGCTACCCAGATATACATACTTGTCAACTTGTTCTAATCTCTCATCATTTAGGACAATGTTGCACATTGTTTTCTCACTTCTTCCTTCAAACGCCATGACTTTTGTTTCATTTACGTTAATTTTGAGGCCCATGTTCTTCATGCTTGTATTAAGTTTATTCAACATTCTTTGCAAGTCCTCGATTGATGATGCAATACAAATCTTGCCATCTGCGAAAGCTAACCCACGTACCTTCACTGTTTCGAGATCTACACCTTCTTTGTCGAAGAGGGCCATTCTTGAACACTTATCCATAAATATGATAAATAGCCATGATGACATAACGCATCCTTGTTTCACGCCTTGCATAATATAAATTTATTGAAATGATACATTTTTCAGGGTAGCTGAGAATAAGATTTAATGCAAATAAGAAACAAATATTAAAGTAATCATGATAAATAAAATTTGTACTTTATTTTGCAATATCTGAACTAGCGATCCCAGGCCGAGGTAGTTCGAACAAAATCGACTGCGAAGCACGAGATACTTTTTACAATGCAAAAAACCAAATTTCAATTTATGCATTATTTTTGGAGTGGTTCTGCAGAAACTGATTGGAGGAAGTTACAGTTTCACCTTAAAGCTGAAGGAGCTTTAACGAAAGAGAATTCACAATCACCAAATTACGGTTGTCGATGCTTTGACCCTTAGTTTTGAAAAGCCAGTGCACAAATGTGGGGAAATACAAAGACCGAGCGCGTAACGCGAGGTAAATATATTATCGAGCGTGAAGCGCGAGAAATAACAGTTATTAATGATTCACAAAAATAAATAATTAAAACAAAGATATTATATAGCTGAAGCAAGAATTTTGGAATTCTGAATATGGCGCTATAATGAAATAGGATTAGTTTTGACACAAGTTTGAAATTTATAATTGATTTAACAGTTTACCCTGCCAGGGTATATTTTAAGGGGCAGTGTTAACCAAAAGCGTAGTGTTAAATGAAAAACGGACAGTATAAAACACTGATTTTAGGCACTGTGACATGTTTCAACAAAAATATTAAATAACGAATAATAAAATATGTACTAGCATTCTTTTCCCTCGTACTTCTCCCTTCAAATTTTCCGAATCTGAATAATTTGTGTAAATTTTTTGACAATTCAACTCGTTTTACTTATTAAGCCATTACAAATATACATCTACATTTTTTAATGATCAAGATATTCATACTTTTTAATTCGGAAAAGGGTTACAAGGAAAATGGAGAGCCCGAATCTGTTAGATGTTGATTAGAATATGTATATCATTTTTCTGCTTTAAACTAAAGAATATTTTATCTTTATAATCGATATAAAAGAAAGGATTCCAGTAGAGTGATCTAAAAAACAAATTTCCCTGATTTTTTTGATTTTATACCTACTTATCGATCACAAAAAAGCAATACCATGATATAGGGAATTTTATTTTTTTATGGACATCTACATACCAAGACCTTTAATTTGAGACGTCTTCGAAGAAAATCGGATAACTTTTAGGGTATGATAAACTAAGAGAGATTTATTGTGAAACTTTACTGAATTATTACGCAAAATATTGCCAAAACATCTATCGAAATACCGATTACCCCAATTCCGTGTCCTGTATTCGAACATGATAATTTTAATAACCTTTTTCAGCATCACATGAAGGAAAATGGGAGTATTAACCGCAAATACGAGTATTGTCGAAACTTCTCTGAAAATACCGATTACCGCAATTCACGGCCTAAATTCGAAAATTATAACTTTAATGAGTTCAATGACTTTGTTATTAGCAGGTCAGGAAGGCGAATCGCCTATCGGACAGTAATAAAATTTCCTTCGAATATGCCCTATACCTTACAATTAGGCAGATTATAAATTTTCATTTCTCTGTATTTCTCACTAGGGAGTGTCTACAATCTACATGTTCTCAAAAAATCCAGTTATTCATACCGAAATTTCGGTACAAGTAGCCACGGCCTTCTTATGAACCAAAAATGTGTATTTGAAGTTTCGATCTTGTATGACATCTGAAATTCATGACGTCAAATAGCTAAATCAAAGATATGAAAATCCTTGAATCGAGGTTACATTTGGCTGCTTCAATAACAAAAATTACTCTATTTAAATATATTTTAGATTTATTGATTTGATTTTTAAGTATTTTTCTGTTTGAACTACAAATTTCTTTCCGTCCAGTAGTAGATTTATTACGGAAGCTATTGCAATTTAGTGATGTACATGTACACCACTAAATAATAATTTGTTGTCAAATCACATTTAACACTTTGTAAGTTTTCTAAATCAGTCCGAATCATTAAATAATTTCTATAATTATATTTTTTAGTCACTTTACTTAGCCTGGGCTACATACATATTTTTCGATATGGACAGAGGTAAGTAAGCTGATTAGAGATCAATGTCTGAGTGAATAATGATCTATTTTTAGAGTTCTATTTATCTGTGGTTTATTGAATACAGTGCAATGTTTGGATACTCTTTTGGTGCTTGAGATAATATTGTTTTTTTACTAGGATTGTTGATAGAAGTGAAACGAATTTCTTATTTGCTTTTTTTCAAATTGAAAGAGAATTTTAAACCAAGGATATTCTTAAACTGAAAAATTTAATTAGAAATAATAAATTATAGCTAACAGTTTAAGAGATTCAAAACTATAGATATCAAATTATATTAAAATTAAGAATTCAGATTTAACAATGAAACAATTCAAAATTGGAAACTTTGGAAATGAAACAAGTTTTAACTCATAATTTAAAGAAAATTGTATTGCTTTGAAATTTTCGAAATTTTCAAATTGTTTGTGTACAAAATTGAACAATTACAATTTGAAACCGAATAAAATAGAAAAATCACAACTTTCCATGCATCGAAAATGTTCAATTTCAAAACTCTAGGGGATTTTTTAATTCAATATTCAAAATTAAGCAATTGCATATTGTAGTTTACATGCCTATTTTCAGTTCGCATCCACTTCAATAAAGCACTTAATATTTGACCTTTTGTGCTAATTAAAATTTAAAATAGAGAAATACCAATTTAGGATTCCAAATTGAATAGTTTTTTGGATGTACATTTTTTAAAACAACATAAACTTTAAAAAAACCAAATTGCGCAACAAAATTGCAAAAGAAGACTTAAAAAGAATTATGTTCTATAAAAAACTGTTAAAAAAAGACAAATACTCAAGAAATTCAAATTATGCAAAATAATTGCACAAAGAGAGTTAAAATAAGACAAATATGTTAACAAAAAACATTGTAAAATGGCTCATTAGAGACAGATATATGAGAATTGAAAAAAGAGGGAGAAAAAGCCAAAAAAAGTTTTTTATTTGAAAACTGAAACGTCCAAATTTCAGCATTCAGAATTATCAAGTCTTAGAAATTGAACAATTGTAATTTCAAATAGTTTTTAATTTTTAGTTTAATGTGAATAATGTTAATTTAGTGTTAATTGTTTAATTTTTAATGTTTATTAACCCAAGAATTATTAGTCTATTAAATCTACGCTTGAAAATGTAAACAATTTCCAGCTCAAACCAATAATTATTGAATATTTTGTAACAAAGGCTTTAAAACAAGAACAAATGTAATAGTCCTAATGTAGTTGGTAATGTTTACTGCAGTCGATGCGACTTTGAGCCTTCATTAAAAAAAAGTTTAGGGTGAAAGTTGAATAAAAAAAAAACATACTTGTCAATTTAATAAGGCGGTTTGTCACAAATTGATACAATTTGTGACA
>CAKNYM010036590.1:0-12869 GCA_932195095.1 Andricus curvator | reverse complement strand
TTTTTTTCATTCAACTTTCACCCTAAACTTTTTTGTTTACTACTTTTTTTTACTATGTACCAACCTTTCCCTGTCCGGCGGCCGAATTATTCAATCTAAAAAATACTTTTTGATTTAAACAATAAAATTTAAATAAACAAGATGATTAATCAAATTTTTATGCAATTTTTACAAGTATAATTTAGTACATTATTTAAAATCCAGAGGCAGTGTTAATTTGTTTGAAAAATTTGCAAAATATTTCGGTTAAATAACCCTTGCAGTATCTCATAATCAAAATTCAATGACAAAGTTTTATGACATATAAAGAAAATAGTAAACAAGATTATAGAATGTTACATAACTTTGATCATTTAAATATAAAATGTAATTCGGTTTGCGCCTGAAGAGCGGCAGTTTCGATACCGCCATGTATAAAAGCATCTTATTTCAGGGTGAATAATTCGGCCTCTTCTAAAAAACACAATAATTGTATTAGTACAGTAAATTTTAATAAGAGTTAATTTCGAAAATTATAAGCTTATTTTTCTTATTCAAATATTAAATTATTATTGTATTTCCAAGTTTGAAACCATTATTTAAAATAGACCTTTTAGTTACTTGAACTAATTCGTCAAAATATAACTCAATGTATCGAATTATTAAGAGAAAATTCAAAAATTGAGATACAAAATTTGTGAATTTATTTTATAGTATAAAAGTAGGGCGTTTCTAGGTTCACCGAAATTCGGTAAGCGTTGACCAATATTTTCGGTGTGCACACACTTCGATAAAATTGCATGGGAATTTTCCTTCTGATAAAAAATGATAACGCAAAATTTCAATATAATTCTTCATTTTTTTCCTTTCATCAAATTCAGTGATTTCAATATCAAATACCATACGAGATGTTTAGAAACTTCCGTAAATATTAAAAAAAAAACATAGCGGATTAGAAACATTAAAAGAAGAGCCTCACACATTTCGTATTGTTTCTTCAACTTACACAGAAAAAATAAGTTTTTGTCACTGTACTTGGAAGTCTAAGACTTTAGGATAGTTCACAAATTTATCAAATTTTCATATAACGTTTATTAAAAGGTTTAAGACAATCCTCGAAATAGGAAGAGACCGCGAATTATTTCATGTTCTCGAAATATCTTTTCACGATTTCGAGGATTATGTTAAACCTTGTAATAAATATTATATGGAATTTTTAGACATTTTTGCCCTATTCTAAAGTTTGGGATAGTGAATTAAAGTTTCATCAACTGATTTTTTTCCATGTACGGGCCTTTGGTATGATTTTACGTATTCGAATCTAAATTTAAAACATTCTATCATGAATAACTTTGTGGATCGAAAATTCACAAATGTCTCCTTCAAACATTAATTGCACATTTTCTGATTATTTTATTATTCTTATTATTATGTAAAATTTTGATTATAATTTATTGTTGAATATAATTCCGTTCTTGAAAGAAATGAGCTTAGATTAATACAACACTTAATGAGGACTGAAGCGCACGGATATTTTTAGATTTAACGATCTTAATTGCATTCCCATAATTGTTGGCTATTATTATCCTCATATGTCATATGCTTTTGATGATTCAATGATGCCGCTGTCATTTCACAGAAGGTTTTAAGGTCGTAGCTCTTATCGGCTTACGCACTTTGTATACCCGCGGTTATTTTTCATCTTTAACATTTCTATTCATATGATAGAATCAGTGAGATTATTAATAAAAACACTATTCAATTGCTGATATAAAAAAGAACTACTTGGTTCCCAGAAAACATTAAATTCTATATACAGGTATAAAAAAACTGTTTCAGTCAATGAATTATTTTCATTCAAAATTAATTAAAATTGCATTGCGCTAACTGAGTTATCATTTTAATGGTTTAATGTCTCGGTCATTGTACTTTCCTTACATTTTAGACTTGTAAAACTAAAAGTCAAATCATCGTCAAATGAAATTTATTTATTGTGAATTCTCTTTTGTTAAAGCTCCTTCAGCTTTAACGAATACATTCTCATCACGTGCCTTGTGAGAAAAAAATGTTAGAAGAAAATTTTAAGATCTAATTCAAAAACAATTTTTTATCGAACATTTTATTGTACCTTGTGTTTTTTTTTTCCAAAAACTTAATTTGTTATTTGTAATATCATTTTTCACGATTAGAACAAAAACCACGCATCCTATCAAACAATGATTAATTTAAAAAAAAATTTAATTTAATTTTTTTATTTTTTATGTTGTTTTTTATGAATATAACAAGAACTACGCGCCCTATCAAAAAGTGATTAATAACAAATTTGTCCATCTTTTTTGGGTGCACAATTTTTTTCCCTTTCATCTTTTTTCGTTTCTTGCTTAGTTTGGCCACAAAATGGAATTTCTGATTTTCATTGTTTTTTGTGTGATCAAAATTTGAATTTTCGATTTTTCAAGAAAATTCAAAAAGTTGTTATGATAATCTTGTAGGATTTCAACAAGATTTTTCTTTCTATGAATTTTTTTCATATCTTGCGTTGTTTCGCTTAAAATTTTCATTTTTTTGTATTTTGTAAATGCCATAACTCTGGTAATTCTTCTTTATCGAAAAAAGTCATCAGGATAAATTGTTCATTCTTTTAAGTACTACGAATAATCGTACATAGCATTTTCATATCTTAAAAAAAGTGGTCACAAAAATTTTGAAAATGCTCTAACTTTTTGAATTGTCATCCAAAATAACTGGCTAACGAAGTCATCCTTTCTTCTTACACCCTTATAAGGTGTTCCAAAGGGCAATCCATTCGGTTATTTCCTTCAAAAGTTACCGTGTTTAGAGACTACAACAACGACGGCAACAACGACAACGCGAAAGTAATTTTCCACATAAAACCAATACCTTCTCATTAGGATGATAATGTAAAAATACAGCAAATCTATAGCCATTAATTAATGATTGATGATTGAAGAGTAATGACAAAGAAACTATTCACTTTTATTATGATAGTTTAATTATAATTACATGTGTTTATAACATACTTAATGTAAAATTCACTTAGTATGAAAATCAATACTTTTATAATGGTTTTTCGTAATAACTTTTCAATAATTAATCAATAATTAATCGCTAATACCAAAGCAATTACAAACTACATCTAAATTTTTGTTCGAAATCTTCAAAAATATACATTTTGTTTAAATTTTTTAAAAATCTTTACCAGTTTTTAATTGCTTTGAAATCTTTTCAAATTTTCTAAATATCTCTTTAACTTACTCGAATTTTTAACAGAATCTTATAATCTTTTTCAATTTTCTCTTAGAACTCATTTTTCATAATAAATAATCATTTCAAATTTTCCTATGCATCTTACAAATTTTTTTGTTTGTGTATACGAAGCCGGTACCGGTAAAACCAAATTGTCGGTACCGGTAAAAACAATTACTGGTACCGACAATTTTTTTTAACGGTTTTTTTAAGCATATTTTAAGGATAGAGCCTAGACTCTCGGCAAAAATATTGAAACATTAATTTTTCTCACATGTGAGATTATTTCTGTGACTAATCACAGAAGACAAATCAGAGAGATGCAGGGATAGGGGTTGGACTAACATTATTTCTGTGACCAGACACAGGGGTGCCTTCCTGATCCCACAAAGTGTTGAAAAGGGGTAGGGGTTTGATCAACATTATTTCTGTGACCAGTCACAGGGGTACCTTCCCGCCCCCACGAAGTCTTGAAAAGGGGTAGGGGTTTGACCAACATTTCCTCTGTGACCAGACACAGGGGTGCCTTCCCGCGCCCACAAAGTGTTGGAAAGGTGTAGGGGTTGGACCAACATTATTTCTGTGACCACTCACAGCGGTACCTTTCCGCCCCCAAGAGATGTTAGAAAGGGGCAGGGGTTTGACAAACATTATTTCTGTGAACAGTCACAGGGGAACCATCCAGCCGCCACGAGCTGTTGGAAGGGATGAATTTCGTGAATTCCTTGAATTCCGGTTATTCCTTCAATTCCGCGAATTCCGTAAATTCCATTAATTTCGTGAATTCCACGGATTCCGTGAATTCCTTGACTTCCATGCACGGTAAGCAAAAGTGCCGCACCGCGCCCTAAGAAGTTTCACTTCAAAAAACGGTAAAAAAAATTTTCGGTATCGGTAATTTTTTTTTTACCGGTACCGACAGTATATACGCTTCGAATTTCTTTAAATCCTTTTGAAAACCTTAAAAATTCTTAAACGCTTCTAAATTTTGTTTCAAAAACTTCAAAAATACCAATTTTTGCAATTTCAAATTATTATTGAAAAATACAAATTTTTAAAAATACAGCCGAATTCTTGCTAAAAAGGGTTAGTTTTCAAACCACAGTTGTATTTTTAATGAAGAAAAGATGAAATTTTTACCAAAAGAGACGCATTTTTCTACAAAATAATAAATTTTTTTAATGCAAAAATATTAATTTTCAACAAAAATATTAATTTTCAACAAAAAAGTTAATTTTCTGTCAAATATTTGATTTTTACCCAAATGGATGAATTTTGTACCAAGAAGATTAATTTTCTACAAAAAAGACGAATTTCCAACGAAATAGTTAAATTTTCAACCAAACAGAAATTTTTTTAACTAAATGATTAGTCTTCAACCAAAAAAATGAATTTTTTACAAATAAGTTAAACTTTTTACCAAGCAGTTGAATTTTCAACGAAGAAACATCAGTTCTTGTCGAAAAATGTAATATGTAGTTAATATTTCAACTAAAAAAGATTTTAATTTTAAATAAAAAAGAGTTGAATTCATAAAAAAGACGAATTTTCAACAAAATACATCAATTTTCAACCAAAAAGATCGATTTTCAACAATTTTGGAAATATTTTGAATTGTTTTGAAATATTTTCTTACAATTTATTTTCCATAATAAAGCATCATATTAAATTTTCCCAGAAAGCTTAAGAACATTTTTTTATTTTTTGAATACTTCCAAGATTCGTAAGAAGCTTGTAAATTCTTAGTTAAATAGTAGCTCAAATTTTAATTCCACAACCACATTTTGAAAATTCATTTTCCAATACTCGTAACCAATTAATATTAATTATTATTTTTTCATTATATTCGACCAACTTTGCTTGCACAACTTCATTTAGTTGTACAAATATAGGTGTACGTACCCGGCCAAGCTTTTACATCTTAAATGTTTTTGGTTGGATTAGATCAATTTCAATTCAACCATAATATATAATATGATGGCAGAGTGTGTTATTTATAATACTGAATTTTAGCATATTTTACAAAACATCGATGAAACTATGATTATAATGAGATTATACTCACATTATTAAAAGTAATAATCCATCAGGACATCAGGAGGGAATATTTTAAACCGTTTGTACAATCGTCTCAATGGCCAATCTCCTAAATCCAATTTTCTCATTTGAAAACAGAATCTCAACTCTAATTCGTCACCTGAAAATATAGACAGAATTATTCTCTCAAAATCAAAATACCCCTTCACATCAACTTAATTTTATTATTTTGGTTAGAACAGATAATTACTTGCAAATTGGTAATAATCCAGACCATGAGGAAAAAATTTGTGAACAAGTTTAGGTAAGGCCTCAGTCATAAATTTCCTTAAACCATACTTTCATCCAAAAAGATGGCAGGATTAGTTACAATGATTGTTCACCTGCAAATATAAATAGTTACTTTCTGAAAAAAAACTCGAAGAAAAAAAGATATGAGAATAACAAGGTTTTAAATAATGTGACCTTTTTTACCATACAAATATTATATAATGAAGAAAAATATACCTACCCATAATCGATTATTGAAAACTAAACAATGTCACTACAATAACGCAATAAAAAGTTCACAATGTATTAAAAAATCAGTCCGAATGATATTCTGTTCAACAAATTCCTTCATTTAAAAAAGCGATCCGAAATCAATTTCTTTAATAAAACACATAATAATATTTCCACAGATTGAATTATATGCCTGTAAAAATTTTTGTTTCTAAAAAATATTATAAATCCCTGAAAGAAAACAAAATAAACAGAGATACAAAATTCAAAATAGTATGTCAAAATAAAATGCAAATCATCGTAGTTACTAACGTGGAAAGTATTATTTGTTAAATGTCCAACGATAAAAAAATGGACCAAATTTTAACGTAGTTCCCTCCTTTATTGTACCGATTTTGGTCTCGAGATCTATCATCTTGCGTTTTAGTTTGCATTCGTGATACGCACTATTGTTTTCAGGTGACCTATTCTACAAGTTGAAGGATACTTTTTTCAACTTCGAAAATGTACTCCAGAAACAACATCAATTTTATCCAGAGTAAAATATCGTACAAGGGCGATAAATATTTCACCCTGTCTCTACCTACGTAAAATTAAGCATTAATTCCAGAAAAAATTACCTGCCTTCCTAGCTATATCTAAAAGTTTAAAAAGGAACCACAGCAACACACATTAAGGCATTCTCAAAGAAAAAACAATCCTAAAATTGTGCATCGTTTAAAAGAGATGAAAACCATTTCCAAGTGAGACACAAATACATAAAAACACACTCACACAGACTTTGTGCCTTACTTGTTTCGAAAATAAAGCGGTGTACCCAAACAATTCCATAAGGTTAAACCATTAGTGACATCATACTCTAGGTTATTCAGTTATTATTTTGAAAACGGACTAAAATTCAAATCTTTTTCAATCTTATCTTTACAATTTTTTATTTCAACTTCTCTTAATATTGTAATTCAATAATTTTAATTCTGCCTGAAAATCTTGATCCAAAATTCCATATACATTTAAAGGCAAACGGATAAAAAAGTTAAATGGAAATCAAAACTAAACTGATTATAAAATTTACAAAATGTTATATGACAAAGAATGGTTAGTTTTAATTCTGAATTTGTTTTCAGGACGAAAAGAAGATTGATTCTGAAAGAAAGTCCTGCTTGTGACTACAAAAACAAGATTATTGATAGAAACAGTCCAAATATCGATATATAGAAAATTATTATAAAAATATTACTCACGAGGTTTCATCGTGTCAAAAGATAAACTTTTCTTGATATCATAGATTTAGATACTATTAGAATTCCTTTTTTTATAATTTAGAAGCTACAAAAGAGAAAGAAATAAAAAATTACATTCCAGTTAATAATCCTGACGTGAATCAAATTGAGGAAATTGTTAGGCAAAGGAGAGTCTAAGAAAAGCTGAGGCTACTCTAAAAAATTTTATGAATGTCCACTCGCTGAAAAAAAGAAATTACTGTTAATTAAGGTATAAAATACTTTTTATTTCGAAAATAAAAATTCCTAAACTCAGCTACTGATTCTAATAGGTAATAAATAATGAGGAATATTTTTAAACAAAAAATTAAAATTTACTTAAGATGCATATCAGCAGCCTCTTGAGTCCGTATAGTAGATAATAAATTCCCCTTGAAGTTCCATCCGTCAGACCATCCACGACCTTCAATTCGAGATCGTCTGAAGAAAACCCATTCTGAAAAAATCAGATGTTTTAATTTGTTTTCAATAAATCATTCTACCTACTTCGTCGAATTGAAGAGGAAATGAGAATATACTATGTACTGTGAAAAATTTGAAGGCGCAATCGAAATTGTTCAACATATTATTCAGATTAACCGACTCTTAATAGCTTTTATGAACTATATATTTTTGACTATTGTTAATCAGGAAGAACATTTTTAAAGCAGTGCTAAAGAGTATAATAATGTTTTTCTACACCAGCTTTTAAGAGAATTTGAACTTACAAACTTAAAAAAGCTTTAAATTTAGATTCTAAGTGGGTTGAAAAGCATTTCTATGCTTAAAAATAAACCTCAGAAAACAAAAATAAATCTTAAAGGTAAAAATCCACTTTATTTTCAATAATATTTTACCTGCATCAAGTAATTTTCATTGCAAGATTGCTATCCTAGCAGCACATACTCCAGTATTTAATTTCCCAATGCACTAATGACTAATATCAGAAAAAATAAAACAATACAAAATAACAGAAGAGGATTTTCAAGATAATTTGTGCAGAAAAATTTTCTTCAGATAAAAAAAAAACAACAAATAGTTTCTACGAAGTTGTTTACCAACTTCGCCTTGTTACTCTAAAAAAGTTTTAAAGTAAATTGAAACGACTGCTGTTTGAAAGATTTTGGTAGAAAATTGTTAACGAGAAGAATAGTAAATGAATAGAACACTTCAAGTAACGATACGTTTTCAAAAGTCTAATATGAATTGTACAGAATCAAAAATTAGACATTTTTTTATCTAAAATAGATACCGGCGTATATCGCAGCAAAACAAACTAGCTGTGAATTCGATCTCGAGTGTTTCCACTTTTTTTGTATTTATAATTATATGGTGCCCATTTCACGAGCACTTTGCTTCCCGTTAGCAAATGTATTTGCTTCCTCATAGAGGAAGCATTCGTTATTTTTTTCAATAATAGATAAAGGAAAGTCTTCATTTTGATCAATTTAAAAATAGAAATTTACAAAAAATACAAAATTACAAAATAATACAAAAAATTTTTTGAATACAAAGACGAATCAGACAAATTAAATTTTTTATTTGAAAATTTATGAGCAAAAAGTCTTTTCTATTCATGCGTCAACTTTGAATTATGTCAATGAAAAAAGTTTTTCGGTAATATTATAAATGAGTTTAACTTCCTTAATCTTCAATAAAGTGTATTAATATTATAGATCAATCGATTTGCCTAGAATCAAGGAATCTTTTCCGTTTTTGCATCAATTTTGAATTATGTTAGTGAAAAAAGTTTTACTATAAAAAACCGTATTTTCAAATATTATGCATTACCATAGTTTCCTCACTCTTCAATAAAATGTATCACTGTTATAGGTCAATCGATTCGTCTTGAATCAACACAACTTTTCTATTCTCGCGTCAACTTTAAATTATGAGAATGAGAACATTTTTACTATAAGAATCGATTTTAAAAATATATAAAACACAATAACTTCCCTACTCTTCAATAAAATGTAATAATATTGTATGTCAATCGATTCCTCTCGAACCGAGGAATCTTTTATATTCTTGCATCAACTTTGAATTATGTTAATGAAAAAAGTTTTATTCTAAAAAAATCGATTTTCAAAATATATAAATTACCATAACTTCCCTACGCTTTAATAAAATATATTAATGTTATAGGTCAATCGATTTGTCTCGAACCAATGAATCTTTTATATTCTTGCATCAAATTTGAATTATGTCAATGAAAAAAGTTTTACTATAAAAAACCGATTTTCAAAATATATTAATGACCATAACTTCCCTACGCTTCAATAAAATATATTAATATTATAAGTCAATCGAGTCGTCTCGAACCAAGGAATCTTTTATAGTCTTGCATCAACTTTGAATTATGTTAATGAAAAAAGTTTTACTATAAAAAACCGATTTTTAAAATATTATTAAGTGCTAAAAAAAATGCAACAAATATTTTTAGAAATCCTTCAGTCAGTTTCAAGATATTAGTCGGAAAAATAAGCCCTCCAAATTTCATCAATTTATCTGCAACCGTTTTCAAGTTATCGTGTTCACAAAAAAGTGTGACATCCACACATCCACACACACAGACACATCCGGACAATTGCTTAGAACATTGTATTAGACATTTCTAAATTGGGGAAGTTTGAATTGAATGAATTTAAAATTTTTGGAAAATGTGACCATTAAAAAGCTTCCTCTATGAGGAAGCAAAACTAGTTTCCAAGTTTAGAAAAAAAATGACTGTTATAACAACTTTATCTTACCACTCTAAAAAATATTTTTTAAACAGAAATTAAAACGACTACTGTGTAAATTTCGGTAGAAAAATTCTATCGACATAGAATATTAAAAAAATAGAACACTTTGACATCTAATAAACTTTAAAATATCTTACGTGAATTTTATATAGAAGCAGAAATTAATTCTTTTATCCAAAATAGATAACGGCGTATATGAGAAAAACAAAAAACAGTTTCTAAAATCTACAATTAAGGAATTTTTTTCCCTCAATTATAATATAATAAATGTAAATATAATATGCAAAATTATAATAAAAGCAAGAAATATTTTTTTTTTAACGTAGAATAAAAAAATTAGTTTTTTAAAAATACATTTTCTATTACTATTCTAAAAAAAGTTTTTTTTTTAAATTAACTAAATCGACTGCTGACTAAATAATTTAAGAAGAAAATTTGTCATGACGAAGAATTGTAAATAAATAGAGTTCTTCGTTGGTTAATAAGCTTAAAATGTCTAGAGTAAATTCTATAGAAGCAGAAATCAAAATTTGTCTACCTAAAATAGATAACGACGTATATCAGAAAAACAAAAAAATAGTTTCTAAAATCTATAATAAAGAAATGATTTTTACGTTCTCATAAGAGAAGGTATTAGATTTGTTTAAAATTTGATGCCCCCCCCCGGTGTTTGGCAAATGTGCAGGTTTTGAGACCCCCTGAATCCGAAAAACAGGTTTTAACGAATGTGTCTGTCTGCCTGTGTGTGTTAGTGTGTCTGTAGATTTTTAGTTTGTCAGCAGGATAACACCCTACAACAACTTTTTGAATTTTCTAGAAGAATCGAAATTTCAAATTTTGACCGCACAAAAAATAATGAAAAATTCCATTTTGCAGTCAAACTATACAAGATACAAAAAAAGATGTATTGACAAAAATGGTGTATTTAACCCTTCGGTAGTCGCGCCCATTCTGTTCACACGAGTAGTCGCGCGTTGTACTTTTTACAACACCCATGTTTTGTGTTATTGAGGTCCATCAAGCTAGCACCTCCGCAATCGAAATTCCCAAATTTTTTTGTATCAGAATTTTGGGCTTTTTTCGGTATTTTTTCGGCTGTATTGCCGATTTTTGGGCTCCACTACTTTTTTTGAAAATTCAAATTTGGTGTGGCTTGACTCAAGCCAGCACCTCCACTATATAAATATTTGAAAAAATTAAAAATCAAAGATGACAGAATTTTGGGCTTTCTTTGGGCTCTTGAACGCGCCAACAAACAATTTCTAAAAACTAACCCTACCGGAAATAAAACTACCCCATAAATAAAAACTCAAACTAGGAAGAAACAAAGTAGACCACAATTTTGGGCTTATTTTGGGCTCTCAAATGCACGGAAAAAAAATTCAAAAAACCACCTCCTATGTGCAAAAAAACCACCCTATTGTCAAAAATAAAATCTGAAAAAAATAAAGTTCATCGTAATTTTTGGCTTATATTGGGCTCGCGAATGCACCAAACAAAATTATCAAAAACCACCCTATGTACAAAAAAACAACCCCTGAGTAAAAACTCAAAAATGGAAAAAACAAAATAGAAAGTAGTGTTGGGCTTTTCTTGGGCTCACGAATGCTTGATTTTTTGTTTGCAAAAACCACCCCTACATCTAAAAAATCAAACGCCTATCTATGAATTTTCATTTAAATTTTCAAGGAGTCCAGAAATCAGAGACTCTATTCACCATATAAAATTCTGAGTCTCAGACATCAGAAACTTCATTTACAGAGTAAATTTCTAAAAAAGATAATTCTTTGGCAAAGTCACATCTGCCCGGTACCAAGGGGTTGCTTTTTAACGTTAAGGGTAGGAGCTCAAAATTGGGTGTTGGAATTTTTGAGGAGCCCAAAAATCAGAGACACTATTCACACTGTGAAATTCTAAAAAAGATTGTTTTTTGACAAAGTCATATATGCGTCGTGTCAAGGGGGTTGCTTTTGAACGTTAAGGGTTGGAGACCAAAAATCGATGTTAGTATTTTTGAGGAGTGAAGTGGTGAGGGAAGAGTGGGTGAAGGCATACATGGCGGTCTCACGTCTCCCGTGCATTCGAGTTGCGACTTGTACCAAAAAAATCGGTACTGTTGTACTTTTTACAATAGCGCGACTGCCGAAAGGTTAAGAAAGATCTAAAAATTTGTTATTAATCAATTATTCATAGGATGCGTAGTTTTTGTTCTAATTGTGAAAAATAACATTAACAATGAAAAAATTAAGTTTTTGGAAAAACGACGCAAGGTGCGAAAAAAAATGAATTAACAAGAAGTGTGCATTCAAAAAAGATCTACAAATTTGTTAGCGATTACTTTTTGATGGGACGCGTGGTTTTTTTGGTTAAGGACTGAACTATTTTGCTGAAAATTCACCCTGAATTAAAAATAAAGTAATAGTCCTAGCGAAAAAATAAAAACAGCCCTGGATTTGTCTCAGCTATACCTCTAGGTGTTTTTTTCATTTTTTTTAAAGTCATTTTTTAAACAATTACATTGTTAATTAACATTGTGCCTTTATTATAAACAAAAGTATTAGTCCTTCTGGGTCGTTAATAAGTAAGGTAACTTCGTTCAATGTTATTGCATTTTCTATGGTCGGACACTTAAAAAATAATATTTTCCACGTTAGTCACTATGATGATTTGCATTATTTTAAAAAAAAATTCATGCCACTTTTTATACATAAGACGGAACTTGCCATTCACGGTTCCACTGAAATGACTTCAACCCACAGATGCGAACATTGATAATTTTTTGCTTGATTTTTTATCCAGGATGTCTTACAACTATTCTCAGATAAACAAAATCTGCCCGCTTCGCGGGCACATCCTCGTCGCGCGCCTGGGGCGCGGCTCGCTTCGCTCGCAAGTTTGAGGGCGCCTAGGGCGCGCGACTGTTTAATCTCGCGCTGCGCGCTCGATCATACATTTATCTCGCGCTTCGCGCTCGATTATTTGCAAATATTATAAAATTATCAAAACCTCTACATAGTAAGTGATTGTTAAATTTGTTTTTATTTTAGACTGAAAAGGAACTTTATTTACTCAAGGTTCTATC
>CAKNYM010036589.1:24315-45682 GCA_932195095.1 Andricus curvator | reverse complement strand
CATGATCGTAGCTTCCGGAGCCTACAACTTCTCACATAAAAAATATTAGAAAATAATAAAATAATGATAATTTAAAAATAAAATGCACGGTAAGCCTCAACCAACTTTAACCAAAAGATCCTTTATGTTAGATGATATATATTGGATAATGTTTTACATTGCCATAGAAGTACTTTTCAACCAAAAAAAATTTCCAATACAAAATTTGTTTCCACAATTTTTTTTAAATTTTAAGCTCTTGTTTTTCTTTATCAATTTTTTTTATTTTTAAATTCATGTCAGGATTGTTAAGTCGCACAACCAGAGATGAAGCTGTGAATAAAAAAATGTCTTAGCAGCTTTTGCTGTGATAAAAGTTTTTTTTTTAAATATATAAATACCTCTGTAGATTGTAAAGTTCAGGAACATTTATACATTCTCATTCATGAGAGTGTAATGTAATCGTCCAAATTTTCAATCTCTAGTTTTTAACGGATCTTTACGTTGCGGCACTCACAAAGTCTGAAAATCATGAATTTTTGTCGGTGTCTGTCTGTATGTATGTATTTATGTCTATATGTATACCTGTATGTATGTATGGCTGTATGAATACTGTATGTATGTCTGTATGTATGTCTTTATGTCTGTCTGTATGTGTGTCTGTATATATGTCTGTATGTTTGACTCTATGTATGTCTGTATGTATGTCTGCATGTATGTATGGTTACCTGAATGTAGTAGCCACGCTATCTTTTGAAGGATTTGTTCAATCGAGTCAGCCTTTGATAAACTTTTTCAGGCTCCCAAAATGAAGGTTAAGGGCATGTGAAAGACATAAATACCTACATTACCGAACTCACCTTTTCAATTTTCTGAATTTTTTTTTGAATCTAAGAACTTTGTTTGTAAATAAAATATCGGGCTGAAACTTTGGAAAATGTATGAGAAGATAATAAACTATGTTTACGTACATTATTCGAGGAAGAATTTCACAAAAAATTATTTTCGAAGAAATTAAAACTGGGTGCATTTTTTGAACCTACGAACTTTTTTTAGAAGTAAAATATCGGCTTCAAACTTTTAGAAATGCAAGAGTAGAGAGAGAAGTACGTTTATATACATCATTTGAGTATAAAAGATGCAAAAAGAAAAATTCCAACTAAATGTCAACTCCGGTTTCCAGTTCGGTCGGTATTCGCGATGGACATGAAAATGCGACGTCTGGCGGCCACTAAACGAGGCTCTATCAGCTGGCTCGTATGCATCCAAAATGTGGGGTCCACGCTGTCAAAGATAGATGATGCGGTTTTCTTACAATAATATTGTTTAAAGTTGGGTCCAGCATAAAAGTTCAGTGAAATATGTTGTTTCAATGTTGAATTATGTAAGTATTGAAATCGTTATTGGCCTCGTTAAGTGGCCGCCAGACTTCGCATTTTCATGTCCATCGCGAATACCGACCGAACTGGCGACCGGAGTTGACATTTAGTTGGAATTTTTCTTTTTGCATCTTTTATACTCATATGATGTACATAAACGTACTTTACTGTCGGCTCTTGCCTTTCTCAAAGTTTGAAGCCGATATTTCAATTATAAAAAAAGTTCTCAGGTTCAAAAAATGCACCCAGCTTTAATTTCTTCGAAAATAATTTTTTGTGAAATTCTTCCTCGAATGAAGTACGTAAACGTAGTTTATTACCTTCTCATACATTTTCCAAAGTTTCAGCCTGATATTTTATTTACAAAAAAAGTTCTTAGATTCAAAAAAAAAATTCAGAAAATTGAAAAAGTGAGGTCGGTAATGTAGATATTTATGTATTTCACATGCCCTTAAGTTCGTTAACCAGATATTTTCAACAAAAATTAAATAATTTAGAGCATTTTCCAAATTTGGGAAAAATTTGGTTTTCACGTTTCAGAAATGTTTGTCAAAGTTTCTCATAGATGGGTAAAAGACATGCAAATTATTTCAATGAAATTCATAATTTCGGTAAAACTTACAAAAGTTCTATGCTTTTCAACGTTATGAAAATTTTCAAAAAATGGAAAAAAGTATTTTTTTGACAGATTAAGAAATTTAATTCAAAATTTTCATGAGATATCAAATATATTTAAAAAATATTCATGTTAATTTTTTCGATTAAACCAAAATCCAAAAAGTTGGAGCTTTTTAAAAATTTGAAACAAAATTTTTTAATGAGGTTTGGAAATTTTTGTCAAAGTTTCCGGTACACGACAAAAAGACTTGCAAATTAGCCTAATGGCATTTTTATTTACGATGAAAATTGTAAAAGTTACATGCTTTTTAACAGTTTGAAAAATTTCAAAAAACGAAAAAAAATATATTTTTGATAGAGTAAGAAATATTATTTCAAATTTCTACTAGATATCAAATATATTTCAAAAATATTCCCATTGAATTTTTAGATTAGACCAAAATTCAAAAATGGTGTTTTTTATTAACATTATGATAAAAATATACCTACTTCTTATATGCTGTTCAATTTTGTCTACATCGTTTAATTTTTCAAAGAGAACTGACTCTATATCCTAATTATCGAGCGCGAAGTGCGAGTGTCGCAATACAATATTTATGATATTTGAAAAATTGTAGTTAAAATGTACGCATTAAACATACGAATTAAATTATAAACATTGAAAAAACGGAAGCAATTGCTTAAAGAACGCAAAAACATAATATACTCCTGTTGTTTATATAACTAACGTTCTAAATCTTTAAGACGAAGAAAGTTCTTACATTTTGCATACAGACTAAAGAACTTGAGCAACTATTTAAAGACCGCAAAAACATAATACTCTTCTTATGATAAATCAGTGTTAAGGAATAACACTGTTGTTATTTATATAAATAGTATTTTAAATCTTTATCTTTATAGAAGTTCTTAAAATAACCTACATTTGGCAATTATTGGTACGCTTACTTTTCAACTGTTGCAGTTTTTAAATTTTAACAAAGCCTAGGAAACAGAGATAAATAATCGAAGTGTTTTGTTTTGTGGGTTTGTCTGCTGGAACTGTTTAATCAGTATTTCAAAAAAAAATAAGATGTATGAAATCAGTGACAATGCAGAGACTATTGAGTACGCGTACGTTTTATTCGGAAATGGAATAGAGAACATTGTGCCTGTGTCAACAATTCCGGGATTGTTCCGAACAACTGAAAAGATTTCAACAAAGGGAAACGAGTTAAACTATGCTGGCTTGGAGAGGGCGACAAAGATGATTATTTATACAACGCCAACGTATTGTTGTTGGGAAGTAGGTATTTATAAGCTATTTTTCATTTTCTTCAGTCTTGGAATAATGGTCTGCTTTTCAGTATTAGTAAAATTTGAATGGAAAAAAATTATTTATGTATGTGGTGAGATGAACGATAATGGCCCAGCGACAATTCTGCAGAGTCTAGGAAGCCTGTATAATCCACGTGAACTGTTTTCATTTTCTCTATATAAATACGAAAATAAAATTGCCGTGAAATGATAAAAATAACAGTGATGCAACGATGTGAAAAATTCATTTTTTGAATTCTTGCAGATAACGGTGTTCTTCCAAAACACTGCCGATTTTCACCACTTCAACTGCAACAAAATACCATGAAATTTTTGTTTAGGATGCCAACGATGATGATATAGAAAAGATGTACGACACAACGGAAGATGATGATTCTTTTGATTGTCAGCAAATAGTATTCGGCGAATCGTTTGCAGAGGAGGAACGTGAAAAGTATTGTTTCAACACATACTTGGAAGAAGAAAGCAAAGCGGATATTATCACGCCTCAATTTCAACAACGTACGTTTCTAGCTGTTCGTATGTTAAAACTGAGTTACCGACTGTACGCACAAAGTGATATTCAAAGGACTTCACTGCTGCCTCCCACAGACCGCCGAAGTACGTTGATAATGGAGGAATGAAATTCCACTTCATTCCACTTTTTTGTAAATAATTTTTGACTGCTTGACTTTGAGAACCTGATAATGCAAGATCGTACAGTTCCTTCAACTCACGATTACCACCAAAAAAGTTTTTTCCATTATCAGACGTAATGGTGTTAACGTTACCGCGACGCGAAATAAATCTTTTCAGACAGCCAATAAAGGAGCTTGTGCTCAGATCGCTAACAAGCTCAAGGTAAACAGCTTTGGTAGCAAGACATACAAATACTGCAACACCTGTCTTGACCTTTTTTACATTTCGGTATCGTCTTTCTTTAATGTACAGAGGGCCACAAAAATCTACTCCGACATTTAAGAAAGGTCGCGAATATTCTGAATGATTCGCGGGTAGGTTTCCCATTTTGTAGCCAGCACCGCGAGGTTTGGCCTGAAAACACTGGATGCAATTGTAAATGATTCTAGGCGTGGTGTTGTGACGCATCAATGATAATCATTCGTGTAATGGAATAATTACGGGGTAGCAAAATTGGATGCCTTTCATCATATGATAGGTTAGAATGAGTCAGTCTGCCCCCTACTTCAAGAATCCCTACGTCGAGAAAAGGATTCAGATTTAAAAGTTTACTTTTCTTGTCGATTTCTTGATTACGTAATAAGCAATCAATTTCCATAGCGAATGCAGTTGCCTGTGCAATTTTTATTACACACTCTCTCGCGGTTCTTACTTCGACGTCAGAAAGGGGACCGGTTGATTTGAATAAATTCTGAACCTGGCTTCTGATCCTCGTCGTGAGTTAATCGTTTTGTTGAAATTGGACTGCTGCTTCCATCCAGGATCTCGCATTCGGATAATCGAGAATTCTTTATCCAGAACCAACTGCGTCAGAATATATTGACGATTTTTTCAGTTAATCGTAACACATATGACCACTGCTTGGCTCAATCTCCTTCGCTGTTGTTCAAAGGGATAACACAAGCCACTGTTCACTAACATAAGTCACTTCAGTGTTCACTGTATTGCACTGAATTCTGATTTGCGCTTATCGTCCTAATAAGTGCTGCACAATTTTGTTCAACGTTTTGCAGTTGCACTATAAGCACAAAAAACTTATCACACACGACAATTTGTATCACTCGCGATAAGTAACCTGGTTTTCGAAGGACCAAAATGTTTTGTGGACGAGGCAAAACATGCAGAAAAAAATAGGAAATTGTTCAATTGGTTAAGTTCAGTAAAAACACCCACATTTAAAGAAACTTAGAGATAGTTTATTCAAACAAAAAATGGGATATGGAATTGGAAGTTAGCAGACAAGAGTATACAAGATCTGTTCACGGCGGTATTCGGTTGTTATCTGAAGACAATTTGAAGAGAGTGCATTGCTGAAGTACAAAATTTGAAGAAGGGATGTTGGGTCAGTAGAGTGCTTATACTCTATTGGCGGAAGAAAGTGGAGGTAGGAGAATTTGGACACACCCAATTTGTGACGTAGAAATTTGAAAGTTTGGAACATCTGCAGACCAGAATTTTCCAAATATCTTAAATGCGATGCGGCGAATCAGTTTATCGGCTCGGTAAATAGGCTTAAGTTATAACTGCAATCTGGAGACAATATGAACGTAGCAAGGAGTTTTAGCAGACAGAGAGGTTTAGAATTTAAATGGTTATATTTCTAGAACGTGCAAAGTACAATGAAGCAGCTTGACAAATATAAATTTCTACGAAGGTTCAGAAATTACCTATTTCAGAAATTGGCAGAAAAGTAAGAAAGATCAAAATAAATTTCTAACTTTACGAAGTAACAATGACTCACTCGGTTCTAGCTGTGGGTCAGGGAAATTATATGAGGAAAGTGATGAAGGGAATTGTAAAAGGCGGTATAGGAGGGGAGGGGTGTAGATTTGTAGATAAATCTACAATTCCCGTGTTTATTCAAATAACACGTTCGTTCCGCAACACTGATCCGACTTAGGTCGCTGATTAATCTCTCTAGCAAGCACCCCAGGCGAAGAGCGTCACAAAGTCATTATGTAAAGCTCTCCACTCGGGCCCATTAGTGTCCAAGGTCTTTCATTTCAGCCATAATTCACTCCACTGACACTGTTCATCATGAATTTCTTATCAACTATTTGTTTCCACACTTTTCTCGCCTGTCATATCTCTTTAGCTTCTTTTACGTGCATGCATTTTCTCATACAAGCTGTTGTCTTCTGTGGCTTTTTATATCTTCGTTCTAGGGTCTCATTCACACATTCCCACCAGTCTTTCATCGGTCGTTTTCTGGGTACGCCATCATTTCGTTATACTTGTTTCGTCAGTCGTTCTTCTTCCATTCTCTCAAAATGCTCAAACCATCTCAACAACATTTTTTTACTCTTGTCAAATAGTGTTTCATCTATACGACATTCTTTGAGGATTCTCTCGTTACTGACTTTATCCTTTATTGACTTATTGTACACCATGCGCAGGTATTGCACGCCAACTACGTGAATTTTACTCTTATCCTTTTCTTGGTATGTTCAGGTTTCGCTACCGCACAGCACAGTGGGTGTAAATATAGAAATATACATATATGGTTATTTTAGCTTAGCCTAATATATTTTTACTTCTGTCAATGGATCCTACCCTGTCGATAACCTTCTTACCCTCGTCTATATGCCTATCTATCTCTCCATCTATTTTTCCGTCATTATAAAAATACACTACCAAGATATAAGTACTTATCAACTTGTTCTATCGTCTCGTTATCATAATTTTTGTTTTATTCACGTTAATTTTGAGACCCATGTTCATCGTGCTAGTATTCAGTCTGCTCAACATTCTTTGCAAGTCTCCGATTGACTCTGCCATAACAACCTTATCACCTGCAAACGCTAACCCACACACTTGCCCTGTCCCGAGATGCACACCTTCTTCGGCGAGCAGGGCCATTCTTAGATACTTGTCCATGAATATAATAAGCAACCAAGAGGACAGAACACATCCTTGTAGACTTCCCAAAGCTTAAATACCTTAAAACCTTATTAAACGCTTTTTCTAAATCAACAAATGCACATAAAACTTTTTTTTTAAACCTTAAACTTTTTCTATGATTTGTTTCAAGTTAAATATCTGATCCGCACATGATCTTTCTGGCAGAAATCCACATTGGACTTCCCACATCTTATCTTCTGTTATTTATTTACCCTATTAATACATATTTTTGGATATATTTTGTTTCCAACACTTATCAAGCTGATATATCTATAATTATTGCAGTTGATTTTATCTCCCTTTCCTTGATATATTAGGACGATGATCCCCTTTTCCAGTCATCTAGAACTACCCCTATTTCGATACATAAGTTTATCAACTCGCATAGCCTGTGACATATATATTCGCCTCCGTATTCAAGTATTCCAGCGTGAATGCCATCTATACCATGAGCCTTACCATTCTTTCAACCGGATTTTCCGACGTATCGTCTTCTATACCGCAGCTGGTTGCTGCGTAGGTAAATTTCAGAAAGAACCGCAACTCTGTACCATTACTGTAGGAAATAATCGTTATAAATAATAATTGCCCCTTAAATGTAAATATCGCCCCTTAGGGGGGCGATATTTGAAAAGTACTTTTTTATTCGGATTGTGTGGGTAATTCTGAAAATAATTGTTGAGTTTCAACTCAAATTACACAACATTCATGATTCTTGATGAAGTTTAAAAAAACGTATTTTTTCGTTATGGGAAGTAAGTGTTCAACTTCAGGATGCTTGCACCACCTCAAAAAATCATTTTATTTCAACAAAAAAAAAGAATTAAATTATTTGTTGTGTGAATTCGAACAAATTTCCGGGCGATATGGATAAGAATTCGAAGAAAAGAAATTTACCAATGCACGTTTGAACCACACTAAATGGGCAATCGAATCAAAAGGAATAAGACCCCACCGTCGCACAGAGGCTCCAAAAAAAATTCTGTGGACAAGTTGGTATATAGAAGGGATTTCTCAACCAATTTAATCGTCCTTTTTTATGAAGCTGATACAATTCCGCACAAATCTGCCATGACCTATTTTGAAAAAAATTCTTTCATTTTTTTTATTTAATGAACAAATGGGAAAAGAAATGTTGTTTTTTTCGAAGAGTATCAATTCTTAACGAAGAAACTGTCTACAAAGGTTGTCTAAAGCTTTATTCAGTTATTCAGAAAGAAAGAAATGAGTGTAAATGGATTCATGATGACGCAGTGATTCATCAATTGATTCGCACTAAGTTTAAAGAATACCTCCATAGGTGGTATTTATGATGGAAAGAATGAAGTGTTTTGTACTAAATCGGCCAATAGTTTTACGAAAATTTCACTTACTTATCATATTTCGTCATCCAATTACAATTGATGATTGTTAAAAGTAATTTAATTAGCAAATGCACTATTTTAAAGAAACGGAATTTTGCAGACAGTTTTGTGCGAAGATTTATTACCTTTATTTTCCAAAAAAAATAACGTTCAATGAGTGGAAAATGAATTTTTTACAGAGACAATGATCGAAGACAGGGATCGGCAATCGATACTCTAGAAGCGCGATGACAGGCGTGGGAGCAGAGAATGGAGACGTGGATGGCTGAAGTCCACGATCGAATGTACGGAAACATAATGGCGCAGTTTGCGAGGACTGCGCAAGAGGCCCAGGAACGAGGGCCACAGCAATCGCAGCAGCAACTACCGCAGGCGTAGGAACAAAGAGCGCAGCAACGTGAACAGTTGACTTTTCAACCAAAAAGGATACTTTTTAAAAACTGTTCACTTTAACAAAAAAGTAGATTAGGTTTTGGCGAAATTTTGAAATTTTCAATACAAAATATAAATTTTTAAACAATAAGAGATAAATTTTAAACAAGAATGATGCATCTTTAGCCCAAAAATTAATTTAAAAAAAGTAGTTCGAGATTCAACCAAGTAGTTGAATTTGCAATCGAGAAGATAAATTTTTTACCGGAAAAGACAAATTTTTGACCAAATACACAACCTTTTATCTAAATATTGTATTTTTAAAACCAAATACAGGAAAATTAAACGAAATAAATTAATTTCAAACCAAATTGTTGAATTTCTAAACAAGAAGATTATTAATTTTCTACCAAAAAAGATGATTTTTAACCAACATACATTAATTGTGAACCGAATAGTTGAATTAGGTGAATTATACGTTTAACCTAATTGATGATTAAAAAAATTAAAAACTGATTTTTTTCTTCAAATTATTTGTATATGTTATACAATTGAATTAATAAGTGAATCAACCAAAATTACAATAATTTTACTTATTATAAATATTTTAATATCTATTCAAAATTTTCGACTGAAAAATAAGAAACCATTACAAAATTGTTAGGAACCGACAACCTGGCCACTTTGCAAAATTTACTTCAAGCTGAGTCAAATCTGAATCAAATTTTGAACCCCCGTCCGAAAGATTCCGTGAATCAGGCTGCAGTCTTGTTTTCACGGGGGTCTAATGCAAGCAATTCGTCATATTTTCCTCCAGCAACGTCTGCGAATGCATTTCCAAATTCATCCGCTATTATAATAACTCCTACTGTGCCTCAGCAGATTCCTAGATGCTTACAAACAGAAACGCAAATACGGTATCTGCGAACCAGTTATTGTTCATACAATAATGAAGTAAGGAATTTTCCAATTAAATACTCTTGACCAGTCTTCATTATATTTTAGGTACTCTATTGAACAATATTTTCGAGGCACTTCATCATTACTTAGAAAGCGTTAGCGAATGCGAGATTTTAAAGGAAAAGTTGGATGATAAGGGTTATTTGTCAAACAGCGATAAGAATGCACTGACGAGAAGAGTCATTATCAGAGAGCGAGATTATTGCATCCAAAATTTTGGCCTTCCATTGAGAGCATTCAAGTAAGACATAACTCTTTGTCCATTTATGTGGCCAACTTCAAATAACTTAAGTTTAAAATTGTCTTTTTCTTTGTTTTAAAATCCAAACAGAAATATTTTAAAAAAATTAGCAGCAGAAATAAGTGGTATATTCCATGAAAATGTAAATGTTTATTATATCCCGCACTCAAGCTTCAAAGGGGAGAGTGTAAACGCTACAGGCAAATTATGGAAGGCTTACAACAATATTTAAGAAACTATGCATTCTGATGGGATGCTCCTTGCCAAAAAAGAGTTTCAAAGCGAAAGAGCAGAGGAAATAGGAACTTGCAAGTCTGTAGCTCGCAAAAATTCGCCAAATATTTTACGAAACTTAACATTAATTACATCATTTCTTTTCAATTATATCTTTATAGCTGCAATTAGCCCAGCAACGATTCTGGAGAATTTAAAAGAAATAGAGGGAAAAATAATAAATCCGTGGGACGAGGTTAAAGAAAAATGGTCCACAATTTTCTAAAAGATAAACTCATGTTTGAAAATCTCGCTGTTTCGGAATATATGTCGAAATTTGCTTGCCTGGCTGTGAATAAAGGATATGAATTGGTAAGATATTCTATAGATTTAAGACACATATACATGCCAAACCATAATTAACATTTTCTTTCATAATTACAGTTAATGCTGGATTTCGACCGACTCCACTCAGGGAAAACCACTGCTCTTCAAGTTGTTTCGACACCTATGTGTCAGCGTATCCTGTACTTGCTACAAACGATCAGGAAACCAAGTATAGTGGACTACCAAGTTCTTGCTCGTGATGTCGAGAAATTGCCTCTTGTTAAGTAGAATTAAATTAGCCTTTCTTAGTGTATTTCAATTTTAAAAGTAAGAAAAAAATTATTCTAGTACACTCTTTATTCACGAAATGTTTTTTTTTGCAGAGAATCAAGACGCAGTGGCATTATTTTTATTGCCAACGCTGATAACACCCACACAGATTCAGTATGACAAGAAACAAAAAAAAACGAAAAACGAATGAGGGTGAATCTATTCCAGTCAACCAGAAAAAATAATTACATTTCTTCTCAAGAAATACAAGACGGTTTCATCCTACCGAGCACCGTTAATTTATAATAATTTATAATTTTGTAATGTTACTATTTTTTAACTGATTTTATTTTAACAGCATTCAACTTCGGCACCGTATTTCGAGATTGATTTCACTACCATAATCTAAATTATAATCTCCTTTCTAAATTACCAGGTCGCCAGAACTTTCCTGGGCCAGTTTCAATTGACATCGGGGAAAACGAATTTTTCTGTCGAAAAATGCCTGAGTAATGAATTTGCTTATTAAATTTGTTTATAATATAAGCAATTATGATCTTAAGAGAAAAATTGTTTATCATAATATTGTTTTCATTCAAATTTCTTGCAATATAACTTAAAAAACGTAAAAGTATTGAAAAACGTAGAAAACATTCTTTGAACAAATAATTTGTTTATAAAAGTTTCTGTTGTTTATTATATAATATTTGAAAATCTGTAACTAATGTTACTCTATGAAACTTACAATAAATATTGTGACGGGGTAATTCGTACCCCACACAGATACAGTTAAAAATTATAAAATTTAGTTTTAAAATTTGATTAGGGATATGAGTTTAGAATCACGAATCACATTCACGGGTTGTCTGATAACAGTTACGAGACTAGCCGAGAATAAAAGAGTTCTACGGCTAGTCTTTAAAGGGAATGTTTGAACTGTAAGTCTTCTTTTATTTGACTGAGACTTAAGTTAATTAAATTAAATGAAAACGTAAAAATATTAAAGGAAGTATTAGCCTAGAACATAAGAGTTCGATGGCTAATATCAACTAAAAATATTAATGATAAAAACTTCAATTAGGCACTCATTTAAGAAACTAAATTCAGTATTGTCAGTACAAGATTAAATCAACTAAACACAAGAAACTCATTATCTGTGAACATTGGAATGTTAGGTCACCAGACCATATTTAAAAATGCTTGCCAGACCACGGGATTCTAATTTATAGGAATTTCATTACTTATTCTAAATGTTATTCGTATTATTTTATTTTATTTCATGCTCAACTCGAGTGGAAAGGGTGGATCAACCACCCCACACAACAATAACAACAACTCATCCTTGAATTATCTATGTCGCCCTCCGAATAACAACAACTGTCAGATTCTACAAGGGTGGCTGCAGTGGAGGTCTGCTGTCGCCAGGGACTAAGAAGAGTAGATTTTCCTGGCGCATGCGTAGTGGATGGGATTCCCGCACGTACAAGAGCGCTCGGAAAAACTGTATCAAGCTGGCGGAGAGAATCTGCGCGGTGAGCCGAGTCAACACACCCCTGGACTATCTATTAGCGGCAGACCACGAAGTTCGGCGTGGCACTGAACGCACTCCGACTTTAACTCTGAGTTAAAAAGGGAGAAATTTAACAATCAGAATGAGAGGAAGATCGAGAGGAGGCAGGATGCTGCCAGGTAGGTTCCCTGTTATTACTTTGTCGTAGATGTAACTTCTTTGTCGCGTTTCAACGTCGTATGTCGAATCAGTAGACACACGCCGTTGAAATTTGTAAATTGCTGACTCCGGTCCACGTCACAACTTCCATTCCAGTCAGTGAGTCTTAATTTCAAATCAATTTCGATCTTAATGCTACTTTAATTTTGAGTGAGAGGAAGGTCATAAATAATTATACTCAGTGCGTGTTAATTAAAAAGACAATGGTGACTCAAGTTTTACTTTCGTTTTGAGTGGGGCCAAGGCCCACTCGTTAATAAATTGTGACTATCGTATAATCATATGAGTAGACTCTTTTAATTAATTATATCAGTGTTTAATTGTAAAATGTTGATTTTATCTGAGATGAATTACAATCTAAGATGAATTACAATATCTTTTGTTAGTTTGAGATTAGGCAAACTATCTGGTGCCCTTCAGGCAACGATTGGACTCATTCTGAGTCCGATCTTAAATGAAATTTGGAATTAATTAAATAATTATCAAAAAATCACTTACAATATATAGTTAAAAGTTTGTCATAAGGACAACCGCAGGATTTCGCCGGGAGCGGGTGCTAATCTGAAAAATTGCACCCGCTCCCAGCGAAATCGCGGTCAAATTTCAGCTGCAACCACGCCTCACGACCGTGAGAGTGGTGGTTACAGTCTGCTACGAACTTAATACGATGATCCGGCGATAGTCTCGTGCACCCTGAGGACACGGAGCGACCCAAGGACGACCGCCTTCTGCACTTTCCCCGCAAGTGTCTCAGCATTTTGTTGACACGCAGCGATGCTTTTCAGGCTATTAACCAGTGAAACCTTGACACCTTCAAGAGCGCCGATGATCAAGACGATTAGCTTAACAGAATATTCCGGATATAACCGTCGCAACTCCTTTATAATGTCTTTATACCTCTCTTTCTTTTATTTCTCCTTGGCTGTGACGTTTTCGTCAGCTGGTGCTGAAAATTCGATAACGAACATGGTTCGTTTCTCGAAGTCAAGGAGAACTATGTCAGGCCTCGAGTGCACAACAGAAACGATTGTCGAGAATATGAATTTCCAGTATATGGAATATGGGCGGATGAACGACAGTACCTGGAGGGTCTTGGAAGAGTCGAGATGGGTCAGACAAAAACTGTTGATTTTCTCTGAACCACCTCTCTCTCCGCTCTAGACTTCTCCTAGCGTTAGATAGTACTCGTATTCTCTCAACAATATGCTGCCTGATGGTCAGTAGCTTTGCCTTGTTGATTGTGTGATGACGGATCCGCAGTTCGCGCGCGAACTGTCGAACCTTGGCAGTGAAAGTCCTGCCAGATGTTATGTAGTCAATCACACACTGAATGCGGGACGCGTACTGTCTTGCCCAGCCTATCTTTGTGCTAAGTTGATGCATTCGTCTTTTGGTCTTATGATCAACCTTTGGTTTTGTTTTACGGTTTGCATCTGCCAAAGTTCTCGCTGCATTGTACACACTACAATTGATAGTCCAGAGTTCGGATTCTTCGGAAAAATCTCCACGAAGCTCATCATCCAGTTCAGTCAGATCTTTGGGCTTGGGAGAAACCTGAATGTTGATGTTTCTCCGGGTCTTAAAGCATCGTTCTTCCTCTATTGGATGCCTGTTCGAGGTTGGTCTCAGTGTCGCCTCTCTCTCTCTGTTACCAGCTTGTTCTGGCTGCGGTTGTGTAGGCGCTCCGCTCATATAACCCCTTTTCTGGAGGTCCGCGGCACGATTTCGCAGACGTTTTTGCGAAAAATCCGAGAGCTCTGGGTGTTTCTCGCATCACATAGCATGCAGTCGCGCCATGTAACCTTTCCGTTCAGGGGCCATACTGGGTAAGCAGCTTCATCCTTGTCTGCGGGGCTTTGGACATGTGGGGTAATTCTGGACACTCTCAGATTAATAGTTTAAATTACTTAAGGAGGTTTTAACCAGAATCTAGAACCAGTTAAAGCCTTAACAAAATATACATTCTGTTCAAAATCCCCTTAAGTAATATAAACTATCAATTTAGAAGTGTACAAATTTACCCCATATATCTGAAGTTGCCCCGTTTGGCGGCACAAAATTAATTTATACATAAAAATCCATACAAATAATTACCTAAAAATGGACCCCTTCCAATTCAATGTGTTTCGGCTTCCTGGCCGACAGAGAATCACTGGAAGGCATACATTTATCGAACGTGCCACCACTCAAGTTTTCTATCCGGAAAATTGAAAGATGGCCTACGTGATAAATTGCCGTCTTCAAGTTGTTTACATCGACGAGCTGCTAACCCCCTTCGATGACTTATGCCGTTCATCGCCGCTTTCTCTTTTCGCACAGGCCTTCAAAATTCCATAAAATCACATTCCTTGTGATCCTAGTGTTTCTGGACGCCAGCCAATAAGAGAGCTGCAAAGCCCACTCTCCTCCCTGCCGACAGGCCTCAGACCGGCAGGCGGAACAAGGAGAGCGACGACAGTCAGTTGCTCAAGGTGTTCAGTCAGGCGTAGCAGCATCCTCTCTGCTCTCCTTAAAATAAACATCAGCAATTTTTCTTCCACCAAAAAAAAGTGTTCTTCTTGTATCTGTCGAGTGACAGTTTTCACATGGGAAGGGTACAACTGTCCACGGAGCAACTGTGCACAAGCTCATCTGTGCACGTCGGTTGCCACTGGTACAACTGCACACCGGCCATCTGTGCACGTCTACATTTCGACGCGTACAGTTGGGTGTCTCCCATCTGTGCACGTCTAAATTTCGACGTGCACAGTTGGGAGTCTCCCATCTGTGCACGTTAACCATTGCTAGGGTACCATCTGTGCACGTCTAAAAATCGACATGCACAGATGGTACCCTCCCAACTGTGCACATCTAAAATTGCGGGGGTGCGACTGTGCACGGAGCAACTGTGCACTTGTACAACTGTGCACATCGAGGACCGGTGGTACAACTGTGCACGTGCACAGATGGGAGTCTCCTATTTCTGCACGTGCACAGTTGAGAGTCTCCTATTTGTGCACGTGCACAGTAGGGGTTGTTCCATCTGTGAAAATGAAACATTAGTTAAGTGCCATCTCTGCACATGTAAATGTCAACGTAAACAGTTGGGAGTGTCCCATATGTGCACGTACACGGTTGTGGCAGGGGCCAACAACGTGCACAGTTGTACCACCGACCTTTGACGTGCACAGTTGGGAAAGTGCACAGTTGTACTCCTTGCAAATTGAGACGTGCACAATTGGGAGTCTCTCATCTGTGCACGTTAACCATTGCTAGGGTACCATCTCTACACGTCGACATTGCGACGTGCACAGTGGGGAATGTCCCATCTGTGCACGCCAAATTCGAAAGGTCCACAGATGGCCCGGTGTAGAGTTGTGCATGTGGCCAAAAACGTGAACAGTTGTACCAGTGGCCACGGACGTGCACAGATGGGCTCGTGCATATTTGCTCCGTACACAGTTGTCATTTCGTCGCATTTCGTTTTTCTTGTAGCATACCCTGCGCACGCCGTCAGGCTCGGGCCAAAGTCCTGAGTTCTGGGTCTCGCGCATCGTTTTCTTTTTTCTCTCTCTCTTTCTCATATACCCTGCAAACGCGATCAGGCTCCGGCCAAAGTTCCATGCTCTGGGTCCCGCGCTCTGTTTATTTTTTGCTCAACACACATTGCGCATGCGGTCAGGCTCCGGCTAAGGTGCCGTACTCTAGGTCCCGAACCGTTCCACCTAGTCGCGTCGTCGTTACTTAGATTAATTAAATTCACCGTATCGACGTTCTTTATTCCTAGAGGAGGCCACAAGCGCCGCCGCGCCTGCCTAGATGCCCGCATCCCTCAGCGGTTTACTCTTCCTAGTCTTCGCCCTATGGACAGCCTCACGACCTGGCAGACTTCCATCCGGCCGAAAGGGGCTAAACGGGTGTACATACCCCGGCCACTATCCAACACCACCAGCCTCGGTCTATGGCAAGTCTAGAATTAAAAACTTATGATCACAAATTCAATTCTATTACAAACAACTCAGTTACAAATTCGGCAGTTTTGAATATTCAATTTATAATTACTGATTTAAAAAAAAAACAATCCAATATTGCAAAATGTTAAAAAACTTTAAATTGAATGTTTTACAAATGAAATATTTTCGACCAAAATATATTTGAACAAGACGTAAAACTACATAATAAAAGGGATGTAATTTTCAAAGTGTTTTAAATAATTAAACTGTAAAGGTTTACAATATTTAAAATTTCGCAATTTTGAATGATGAAAATGATAGTAATTTCTTTTACAGAAATCACAGTTTTTAGTTAAAAAAAGTCTATCCAGTCGTTTTGAATCTCACGTGATGCTGCATAATATGATACTTAATAATATTTTTTAATATATTATTTTAATAATTATAGTTTTGAATGCGCAATTGTAGAATAGTTTAATCCTTGAGGTCTTGAAAATAAAGTTCTTCCTTAAATTAATTTTTAGAGGTTTCGAATTTTAAATTTCACATTATTGTAGTTGCAAATTCAAATATTGAAAATGTCAGGACTATTCCGCTATTAAATGTTTCAAAATTTCAGATTAAAAATTTCGATAGTCAGCTTTTAGTTTAATAATTTTAGTTGTAAATATAGAGCAATTTCAAATTGAGAAACATAAAATTGTACCATTTGAAAAATTGGAAATCTCTTACAGCAGTCTCGTTTTGTATTCCGATTTTTAATTAAAGATTTAAACATATAAATCCTTTCAAATTGAAAAATATTTGATTGGAAAATTTCAAGAATGATTAATGATTCTAAAGGAATTGTTAAAAATTAAACGCATTGAAATTAGGAAATTGACTTTAAAATAAAAAAATATAAAGATTGAACTATCTAGAATTGATACATCAGTAATTGAATGTATGTATTCGTATGTTTCTATTTTGTAATTAAAATTGAATTGGTTAAATTTTTGAAAATATAATAAGCAATTTAAAAGTATTAATTTTTAAGGGATTCAAATTTACTTAAAATAATGGAAATTTTAAAGGGTTTGAGTATAAATGAAGTTTTAACATCACAATTTGTATTGCCTAAATTTTTTTTTTCACAAGCCAAATGTGGTGACTAAAGCCTCTTGACCAGCCTAGAGGCGTCGAAACTTGCACTCCCGATAGTACTATGATCTAAGGTGCTACAGGAGGAAAATGTTGAACGCCAAGCCGGTCACTTGGGCAATGAAAAGACATATCAAAGGGTGGCAATCCGCTACTATTGGCCGGGGATGTTGAACGACATGGTCCAGTTTGTTCGTTCTTGTAGTCCCTATCAGAAATGTAAAGTCGAGCAGGCTCGCCCTGCCGGCATGATGGACCAGCGAGTCGTGGAACAGCCCTGAACGGTAGTAGCCGGGGACATCATGGGCCGGTTTCCGAAAAGCAAGGCGGGCCGCAAATATATCTTGTTCTTCCTAGACCTTTTCACAAAGTGGATTGAGTACATTTCGATACGTACGACGAAGGGCTCCACTATGAGAAAAGCGTTCGAGGACCTGGCACAACACCACAACGCCGCTTTACCACGCTCAGCAAAATCCCACGGAAACAGTGAATTAGGTCCTAAAGGTGATGATCATATCCTTCCGCCACGACAACCACCAAGGCTGGGATGTACACCTGCCAGCATTTCGATTCACGTACAACTTTTCGATACACAATACCCTAAAAATATCCCTAGCGTTTCTAAATTTTGGGCGGAACCCCCTTCCGTACAGATCTATGCGCGAAGACCTGAAAAGGTGTAACCAATACACTGAACCTCAGCCGGAGGAATGGGTGGAAAGGGCGGAACGTCTGGGCCACCTACGCGATTTAGTTTGTCGAAACCTTGACAAGGCGTACGAAGCTCAGGCTAAATATTATAACGTCAGTAGAAGAGACCTACCTTTTAAGGTAGGGGACCTGGTCCTTAGACCCAATAGGAAACAGGCGAAAAAGATTGACAAAGTCGCAGGTACATGATTTCCATAGTTCCAGGGCCTGTTCAAGATCAAGCGACGGCTATCTCCTGCTGTCTATACGTTGACGAGCCTAGACAGGTAGTCCTTATGGAAGGAGCACATATGGAATCTGAAACTTTTCCTTGCGATAGAGTGATCATATACTGAACTTTCATAAGGAAATTCACATTTGTATTTATAATGAGAGAAACCACCCACCTGGAGAAACCTCTGACCTTCTTGGAGGCCATTGGCGTGTCGACCTTCCTGTGGACATAAATGGTTGTATTGTTTATTTTATTCCTTTTAATTATTTGCAGAAAACATGACCAATCAGTGGAAACCGGATAAGTATGCCTCGGTAAACAAAGATTCTGAAAGGAATCTCGAAATTGATCCTGGCATGGCTTCGATGTCTGAGTTTCCATTTACTACTGCTATTTTACAGCGTGAAGTAGAACCATCCTAGTACAATCTGATTGTTGAACGGGCGGGGTTGCCTGACAGTACTGATCGTAAGTGGTTATTTAGGTTATTTAGGTTTTCGCGATGGTAGTGCCATCTTCATTTATGTAGGTATTGAGAACGACCATGTCATTCCTAAAGGCTTACTACGTAATTTTATGAATGACGCTCGATCCTACGTAAATGATTACCAAGTCAGGGACATATGTGAAAGCGGTTTCAAATTGTATGTCCAAATGCACCTGTGGGAGGATTTTTCTCATTTAGTCAATGTTGAGAAAGAACTTTTCCAAGGAAAAAGTCGCCGGTTTGAAACACGTATGTTTCACAATTCATGAAAACGGTATGCGGTAAGATTTGAATATCCTACGTGAAACCTTGACACGGGATCTCATTCCTGATGCCGAATTTAGTTCCATCATCATAGATGTGGCTTTGGAAATCTGTCCCCATTCGAACCTGGCCAGGCATCCGTACCAGCTGTGGGTAAATAATCGCCAGCTTGTCAAACGAGGCCTCGCATCCAGAAGTACACAGTATGCAAACTGACAAGAGCTGGACACTTGGCAGTTAAAATTTCTCCACTTCTGGACGTTTCCAAACGTGAAGGTGCGGACCATTTTTGTGACTTCGATGTCAATGTGTGCAAGTGTGAGTCATACAACACGGCACGTAAGACTTTTGTCAATGAAAAAGGCTCTGCGTGAGCATTCGGCATGTGTTGCGATTTTGGGCATTCACAACCGAGTGATGCCTCTGTATCCCCCGAAGGAAGATATGAATGGATCCATGCACGAAAGTCTTCCGGATCTAGCGCGATCAGAGCGATTTCACGCTTCATTGATGAAGGTACACGTAGAAGACCTTATGCAACATTCTGGCATACGGATAGAGCTCAGCCGTTTCTTCCAGATTGTTCAGGACGCTATTAAATGGATTTGCGCAGATGATTTTGCTGTGAATTGAACAGCACGCAATAAGAACATTATCTTTGGCCCTCTTAATTCTGTATCTCGTCTCTCTATGCTGGTTCTGTTTGACGGCGTAGATCAAACATAAGGAGAGTTGTTCAAACAGAATTTTGTTAATTCATTCAAACACGTCATTTCTGCCATTGATGATACTGAAAAGAAACCTTTGCCCTCAAAAGAAACAGTTTTGCGTACCTTCTACGGACCGATGGTGGTTCGGCATTATGTTCGGTGGCAGCCACCGCACAAGGGTTCGCTAATGCCACTGATGAATACCTCCACACATGGAGTTAAAACTTCCCAACAGATGTACAATCATCTCACAATCGCGGCACTTTTGAAAGAAGACCATCGTCTGATGTGCCAGAAAGAACAATCTTTCTGTACAGTAGCGATGAGAGTCCTTCATTTTTTTTCTCATGAAATTAACCATGGTGGGTACATGTTTTCGCGGGATCAGCCCTATAACCGATTAGCGAAACTTTTGGTGATAGCTTTTGGCTTATATTGGTACAGGCCTGCCATTAGTGAATTTAAGTTTGCGAAGGGAGAAAATATCTTGAACGAACTGCTACAGAGATCGACTCTGGACAAACGTGCTTCATCTGCGAGTAATCGGCGGAGCCTATATTACTCTCGCAAAAACCGTACCCAAAGTCGTTCAGTGTATTACGTCACCAAGAACTATAGCGGGATAGGTCCTACGGAATGCTCTTGCTCCGATTTGTGGTATAAGGTACAACGGGGAAGTTTGCCTGAAGAAGTGCTTAAAGAATTGACACCGACCCATTTCTTTTTGTGTAGTAACGGAAGATAAAATTCTGACAGATTTCCTACGTCCGCCCTTTTCATTGACACTTTCTGTTGTGACTATATGGGCCATTTCCTAAACTAGACGTTTTTTGTATTTTTCAGTTCTATCTAGAATTATTGTATTTTCAAATTCGAAAGCATGATCGTAGTGCCATGAATGTCTTGTCAACGCGGTTCG
Organism: Andricus curvator; assembly: GCA_932195095.1. Lineage (NCBI taxonomy): Eukaryota > Metazoa > Arthropoda > Insecta > Hymenoptera > Cynipidae > Andricus > Andricus curvator. The sequence goes on along the minus strand of CAKNYM010036589.1, from coordinate 24,957 downwards.
TTTTTTTGGCGGTTTGAGGTGGTCCTTTCTGTGTTCATAAATTCTGGGTTTCAGATACCTTTTAGTTTGTCCTATGTAGCACGCATCGCATCCCCTGCATGGAATGCAATAGACTACGTTTGATAGTAAGTCTTTACCTAATTTGTCTTTGTTTTAGTAAAAAATCGCGATAAATCAAAGGGATTAGTGAAGTACGTTTTTATATTGTATGGTTTGAGCATTCCCATAATTTTTTGTGACAGCCCTTCCACATAAGGCAAGGAGAGAAACTTGGTAGGGGTTTGACTACTATCTTGTTGTTCAACTATGTTTTGTGGCTCATTTTCCGGCAGTGGGGGGTGAGTGCCCTGTGATGGCTGAGGCCCCCCGTCATTTCTACTGTGAAAAGTCTTTAATCGGTTTTTAATTGTTTTATCTAAGAAGTTTATCCGATAACTATTTGCGATAAAAACTTCTCTGACTTTCATTAAGTTTTCTTCATGGAATGTTCTGTCGGCTAAATTTATTGCTCTGTCCACCAAGTTATTGACTACACCTCTTTTGTATGTAATTGGTTGATGAGAGTGAAAATTGAGATACCTGCCCGACCACGTGAGTTTCTGATACCAGTTGGTTTTTACTGTGTCATTTTCCCTGTAAATA
>CAKNYM010036589.1:0-14315 GCA_932195095.1 Andricus curvator | reverse complement strand
TTTGTCCCACATTTCATTTCGCAAAGAGAATTTGAATATTGTCAGGAATATCCTTCTTCTTAATCATTACCCACAAAAGTTGATTGAGAAACATATCACAATTAGAATTCAACAAATCAAAAACAACAAAGTAACATTCTATCCATAGATCATCAGAAAGAATTGAGAGAATACAGTTCTTTCCATACTTTTGTTCTTCCCTTTTTTGGTCAAATTTCGAAAACTATTGAATTTATGTTGAAAAAATTTCATATTCATACTATTTTCCGTACACCATTTAAAATGGATTCAAAAATAACTTTTGGTAAAGATCCTTTAGATAAATTTGAAAAAGGTGGTGTTGTTTACAAAATCACCTGCACGATCTGTAAGATGACTTATGTGAGACAGACTGGCAGACTTCTCAATACTAGGGTGCAGGAACACAAAAGTGATGTTCGTTTAGGACGTTGTTATAAGAGTATTCTTGCTAGACATACGAGAGGGTTTGTTGATGTTGACCATGAGTTTGACTGGGATAATGTTTAAATTTTACACAGTGAAAGTAATGAGAAAAAGAGGGAATTCATGGAAATGCTTTATATTAAAAAATAAAATAAATTGTCTATTAATTTAAAAACTGATTTGGATAAATTAAACAAAAGTTATTCTAGTATGATTAATTACATTTAGCAATAAGTTTTCATAGGTCTTGACTTTCTCTCATTTCTTGTTTGTTTATAACGGATTTGCCTTTTGGCCCACATTTAGTTGTCAGGTATCGAGGCACAGTTCCAGTAATCGTGAAACTTGGTTATATTTTGAACATATTTCTAGAAAAATGTGGTAAAAGTAACATTTAATGATAAAACTCACTTCTTTTCAGCATTTTATAATAACAAATAGAAATTACATTTATTGAAAGAAAATAAAAAGCAAGAAAATTTGAAAAAATGTAAAAAAAAATGTAGATTTTTTAAGATTTTGCAAAAGAATCGAGAAATTTTACTAAGAATTTGGAAAGGTTACAAGAGAATACAATTTTTTTAAGAATCATAAAGCAATTTTGAATAATATTCTTAAATTTGAAGAATGAATGGTATGAGAAAGTTGAGAAATAATTCCGAAAATTAAAAATGGTTTCCTCAAATTTCAAAATGGAATGTAAAAGATTTTAAAGCAAAACTTTTCAATTTTGTCAGATTCTAATGTTATAAGAAAATCTTGTAACCTTAAGCGATATTCAAGAGTTTTCAAAATATTTCGTAAACTTTTAAACAAAATGTAGATTTTTCAAGATTCCAAAAGAAAATGAGAAGCCTCTCAAGAATTATGTAAGGTTTCGAGAGAAGAAAAAATTTGGCTTAAGATTCCTAGGAAAATTTTTAATGCTTTTTTATGTAGCAAAATTAATTTCAAAAGAGCATTTCAAACAATTTCAAAAACTTCCAAAAAATAATCTGTAAGAGTTTAGGAAATTTTTTTGTTCCGTACTGTAGGAATCTTTAAAACATTGAGTAAAAAATCGAATCACTTTAGAAGGTATTTTAAAGATTTGAAAAAAATTCGAACAAAATTTAAAATTTCAATAGACATAAAAAAAGTTGAAAAAAATGTAGATTTTTAAAGATTTCGAAAAAAATATAGAAGCATTTTGAGAATTTTAAACCGCTTCAAGAGCTTAAAAAAATGTCCTAAGATTCCGAGGAAGATTCTTGATTCTTCCTTATCACAGAAAATTAATTTATGAAAAAGAATTCAAATAGCTTCAAAACATTTCAAAAGCTTCCTAGAAATGACGAGAAAAATCTGTGAGATTTGACCGTGATATTTTTTATTTTGGAAGATTTTTGTAAATCCTAGGAAAAAATCGAGTTCTACACTTATTTGAAACTGACCAAAATTTTTCTCAAAAGTTTCAGTTTTATTGAGAATAGAAAATTATTATTCTTGAAAAGTTAAAAATTAAAAAAAAAAAAAATTAAAAACTGTATGATGTTGTTTTTGAAAAATTCCGAGCCGCTAGTGAAGTCGTGATCTTGAAAATTCAGTAACACTGAAACTATATACCACTAAAAAATGCATGTAACAAAATATTTCCTGCACCGAAAATGAGATTTCTGAGAAAATTTACAATGATTCAGTTTTTATTTTATACTAACTAGCTATCCGAACCAATTTATCACTACAAATATAAAAATTCGTTTAAATAAAATCAAATACAACAGTATACCAAAAAATAATAACGACAAACCCAATAAACAAACATTAAGCAATATTCCATTACCATTTACAGATAATTATTACAATTTATCATCTATATTTAAAAAATACTCCATATCAACAGTTCCTAAAATAAAAAAGACCTTAAATTCTGTGATAAAATTGGGGAAAGATAATACCAACAAATTAAAAAAAACTAACGTTGTGTACAAATTTTGCTGTAAAAACTGCCCAGCAGTTTATACTGGAGAAACAAAAAGAGCACTGGAAACACGTATTAATGAACATATAAATAAGAAAAATATAAGAAACGTTGTGAATATACACCAAGAAACTTTACAACATGAGTTTGATTGAAAAAATGTTAAAATTCTCGACACAGAAATTAATTATAAAAAAAGAATAATTTCTGAAATGATTAACATTAAATTAGATAAAAATAGCATTAACAAAATAGAGGATATTTACTCTTTAAATACCGCTTATTTTCCTGTACTAAGAGCATTTAATTTGAATAATTAGAAAAACAATATATATGTACAAAGATCTGTGTATGTATAAGTCAGATATCCTTTGTTTACGTGCGACAGCTATAACTGCGATTTCATATAAATAATCGTTCCCAAACTTCATATTTCCATACGATTTTATACCGTTGACTTGGCATGATGAAGCCAAAAATAAAATTTAAAAAAAAACTATTGACCAGTTAACAATGTTGTTAACCAATTTTCAAACAAGGTAAATATCCTTATAAAAAGATTTTTAAGAAAAAGTTTTATAACTCGTCGTTGTAAATTTTGGTATAACCATGTTTTAATAAACTTCTAGCCTGATGAAGTCAGCGCACCAATGCTGACGAAACGTCGCTTTTGAAAAAAAAGGAAAGATTTGAGTTTTTTCTTTACATCCAACTCAGTTGGCCCTACAAGATCAAAAGAGTACTTCTAATAACTTTATTTTATACGGTTAATTTCGAGCTTAGAAAACTGTAAACTATGTGAAAAAGAATCTGGATGATTTGAAGATAATTTTTTTGAAGGTTGACCCAGAAACCTATTCCCTGAGAATGGCATTAAAATCCGAACCCCAAAGAACAAATATCAGGGTCTATGGCTTAATGTCTCTGTTTGTTAAATTTTTTAAGAAGAAAATTAGAAACACAATATCGTCAAGTCAATCTGTGCAAAAATTCTATTCTTGAACAAAAAGACTCAGAAACATTATGAAACCAAAAATCAGTTATTTTGAAAAAAACATATTCGAAAAGCTTAATATATGAAAAAGAATTGCATAGAAAGGTCTCAAAATATGTTTCCTAACAACGTTATAATCGGCTCATTAGAGACAAGTATATAACAAGAGGAAAAAAGAGGGAGAGAATTAGGAAAGAGACAACCAAGCCATCCTCACTCTCTTATCCTTTCTCTTTCTCCGCCTTTTTACATTCTCATTCTAATGAGAAGGTATTGGTTTTATGTAAAATTTGACATAGTCGGTTTTCATCAAATCTCCACGTTTTGAGACCCCCTGAGCCAGAAAAAACGGTTTTTACCAAGGTGTCTGTCTGTCTGTAGTCTGTCTGTCTGTCTGTCTGTCTGTCAGTCTGTCTGTCTGTCTGTCTGTCTGTCTGTCTGTAGCCACGATAACTTTCGAAAAAATGATCAGATTTGATTGAGCTTTGGCACACTTTTTTATGGCCGAAAAATAGAGAACGAGTTCGTTAACCAGCTATTTTGGATGAAAATTCAAAAAGTGAGCACATTTTGAAAATTTTTGAGACCACTTTTTTTGAAGATTTAAAAATTCTATGTATGGTTATTAGTAGTACGCAAAATGACGAACAAAATATGCTAATGACTTTTCGTGATAAAACAAAAATTACTGGAGTTATAGCATTTTCAAAATTCCAAAAAACAAACGAAAATGTACATTTTAAGCCGAAAAACGCACGATATGAAAAAAAGTCAGGAGGAGAAAAACGTTGCTTTTTGAACGCCCTATAATATTTTCATAACAACTTTTTGAATTTTTTGAAAAATAAAAAATTCTAATTTTGATCGCACAAAAAAATAATCAAAAATTCCATTTTGCTGTGAAACTATGCAAGATACGAGAAAAGATCATTTCACCAAAATTGTGCACCCAAAAAAGATCTACAAATTTCTTATCATTCACTTTTTGATATGACGCGTAGTTTTTGTTTTATTCGTAAAAAACAGCATTGAAAATAGAAAAAATGAAATGCACAGAACCGAGCGTGGAACGCAAGGTTCAAATGATTTTCAAATCAAATATCGAGCGCGAAGCGCGAGTGTCTGGATGAGAATGTGTTCCTTAAGGTCGATAGAACCTTGAGTAAATGAAGTTCCTTTTCAGTCTAAAATAAAAACAAATTTAACAATCACTTAATATGTAGAGGTTTTGATAATTTTATAATATTTTCAAACAAACTTTTTCTTTTCATCGAAGTCGAACACGAAGTTGAAAAATCTAGAGCAACCGAGCGTAAAGCGCGATGTAGATACGCCCGAGCGCGTAGCGCGAGGTGAATACATAATCGAGCGCGAAGCGCGAGATAAATATATGATCGAGCGCGAAGCGCGAGATCCAACAGTTGCGCGCCCTAGGCGCGCTCAAACTTGCGAGCGAAGCGAGCCGCGCGCTAAGCGCGCGATGAGAATGTGCCCGCGAAGCGGGCAGATTTTTTATACTACTTTTGGGACCAACATGTTTCGAGATCACTTTAGATCTCCTCATCAGGGTATAATTTTATAGGATAATACGAAAAATTATGTCTATCATATGCTTTATATAAGTAATGTATGTATATATGAGACTGAAGTTTCTTATCGTACTGTTATTTACATTATTTTTCATTTTTTATCCATGGATGGATTTGTATACTTTAATTTTCGGTTCAAGTGTCAATCCTTAATATTTCGCAAATCTTTCATTCACTTTAATACTTGTTTTAATTTCAAATGAACAGAAAATTAAAATACAATAATTTCCAATGTTTCCTATAAAAATTCAATAAATTATCAAAGGCTTTGTTATATCTCGAAATGTCTACATTTAAATTGATTTCATCATTGCCTTCTCTCTTTATGTATAACATCTCCATGAATTAACTTTTTATTTGCCCCACAATCTGTCAATTTCCGCGAAATCTATGATGAAATGTTAAAAATTTTTAAGAAACTTGAGTTTCATATCAAGTAAATACCATAAAGTAGAAAAAAGACTTATCCTTTTGCTGTTATTTCCTATATTTCATTGTGAAATGGAAAAATTTATTCCGTTATAAATCTTATATGAAAACCATCAGCACAACACCAATTTTAATTGTCATAATCACCATAAAAATGTTAATAGATAATAAATATTTTCCAAAGATTTTTTTTATAAAATTTGAGAAAAAAAAATGGTTGATTTTGAATGAATCCATATTCCGAAATACAAATTCGTCGAATTAAATGGGATTTTGTTTGAAAATTCAGAAAAGTTTATTCAAATTTATTTATTTTGTCATTTAGTGCAATTTTAAAGTTACACTTTAACTTCACTTTACAATCTAACAGAATTTCTGGTAATTTTTTTTTTGCAGAAGAATTTTTCTGAAAAAAAATTTTTTTTGTTATTTTGATTCTTCAAGATTTCGTCTAGAGCGACTGAACCGCACCGGGTCACTCTGAGTACTGAATTCACTTTTTAAACAAAGGAAAAGAAATAGACAAACGAAAACTCCCGTTGAAATTGACAGATTTTTGGTTGTACGCATTTTCCAAGAACTCAAGTACGGTGTCCTTCCTATACACGAGACAGTCAACGATCGTAAAAACCACAATTTTCCAGGTTGAAACGTTTTTTTGGAATACTGAATTATTTTTAAAAAAATTTAGAAGCTTTAGAAGTTTTGAATGTATTCGCAAATGAATACAATTTTGATAAGATTTCATAGAATATCAAACAAAATAAAACTTTTTAAAAATTTTGAAAGGGGTTAAGAGCGAAAAAAAACTTTTTTGAGATTCTTAGGAAAATTTGCATTGATTTTTGAGTGTCAAAAATTAATTCTAATGGAAAATTGAATTTAAATGATATAAAAAAAAAGATTTCGGAACATTTTTAGAAAGAATATAAAAGATTTTGAATCGGAATTTTTCAATTTCGGAAGATTACCAAGAAAAGATTTCAAGGAAATATAAAATGATTTTTTTTCTATTATTTTCAAAAAAATGTTTAATAAAATTTTAGAACGTTGTGAAAGATTTCCAAAACTGTCAAAAAAGAATTTAAAAATTTGTAAGAAATCTTTTTTTATTTCTCAGAATTTTTCAACATATTACAATAAATTCTAATAATTTAAAAATGTATTTTGATGTTTCAAACAAATGTCAAAAAAAAATTAAAACTTCGAAACGTTTTCAGGAATGTGAAAAATTTCAAGATTATAAAAAAGTGTTCTTTATATTCCTGGGAAAATTCAACATGATTTTTCACTTTAAAAAAATTAATCTTAAGAAAATATTCCAAAACATTCCAAATTATATGAAACATTTTTCAAACAAAATCTGGAACTTTTTAAGGCAAGTTTTCTAATTTTGCAGATTCTTTTAAAAAATGTAAGCAAACATTTGGGAAGATATTGAGAAGTTTTGAAAATATTGATTCGAAAATAATTTAAAATTTACCACAAAATTTAGATTTTTGCAGATTTGGGAAACAATTTTGAAGCTTTTTAAGAATATTGGAACCTTTCAGGAGAGGACTAAATTCTTTAGATTCTTGAGAAAATTGGAAATTATTTCTTGTATATGAAAAAATACATTTTAGGAGAATATTTAAAAAGATTTCACAATATTTGTAAAGATCTCAGAAGATGTCGACAAAAGATCTAGAATATTTTAGGGCGATTTCTTTAAATTTGACAGTTTGTTTAAACTTTTAAGAGAAATTTGTGTCAGTGTAGAGGATATATAGGAATTTTAAATTGTTTAGAAGTATTGAAAAGGTTCCAAAAAATTCTAAAATTAAAAAAAACTACAGCAAATTTAGAACAAAACGTAGATTTTCTTAAAATTTTGAAAAAAATTAGACATTTTTCGTAAGAAATTAGAAAGGTTACAAGAATAGACCAATTTTTTCTTACGATTCATGAAAAACTTTTAAATAATTTTTTAATTTGAAAAGTGAATGGTTAGAGAAAGTTGAGAAATATTTTTGAACAAACTTAATTGATTTCCTAAAATTTTAGAATAGAATGTAAGAAATTTTGAAGCAAAATTTTTTAATTTTGTAAGATTACGAAGTTATAAAAGAATTGTGCTTGTTTAAGAGATAGTTAAGAGTTTTTGGAAAATCTCAAAAATTTTTTAACAAAGTGTATATTGTTAACGATTTTAAACAAAATGGGAATTCCTTCAAGAATTATGTCAGGTTCCAAGAGAAGAAAAAAATTTGTTTAAGATCCCTAGAAAAATTATTAATGCTTTTTTATTTAAAATAGATACTGTCAAAAGAGTGTTTTAAAAGATTTTAAAAAAATTTTTAAACTTTTGAAAAATAATATGTAAGAGTGCAGGAAATTTTTTTTCAGTACTGTAGGAATATTCAAAAACTTGAGTAAAAAATCTAATCATTTTTCAAAGGTATTTGAAAGCTTTAAAAAAAATTTAAACAAAATTTAAATTTCGAATAGATATCAAAAAGCTAAAACAAAATGTGGATTTTTAAAGAGTTCGAAAGAAATATAGAAGGTCTTTAAGAATTTTAAAACGTTTCGAAAGGTTAAAAAGAATGCCTCAAGATTCGTGGGAAGATTTTTAATCCTCCTTTGTTACAAAAATTTTGATGATAAAAAAAAATTAAAAAAGATTTCAAAGGATTTTATAAGCTTCCCAGAAATAGCGATAAAAATCTGTGAGATTTGAGCGTGATTTTTAAATTTTGTAAGATTTTTCTGAATCGCAGGAAAAAATCGAGTTCTACATATATTTTACACTGACTAAAACTTGTCTTAAAAGTTTTATATTTATTTCGAATAAAAAATTATCATTCTTCAAGAGCTAAAATGTGAGAATATAGAATAAAAACTTTATGATCTTGTTTTTGTAAAAATCCGAGCCGCTACTGAAGTCGTGCGCTTGATAATTCAGTAAACAGTAAAATTATATACCACTAAAAATGCATATAACAAAATATTTCCTGCGCCGAAAATAAGATTTCTGAAGAAATTTCAAATGATTTAGGTTTTATTTTATGAGTTTAATTTTAAGTTATTAAGACTGTCATTTATGTCAAAAAAGAATCTGGAAGATTTTGAGGCCATTTTTTTAATTTTCCAGGTTTAAAAATTTTTTTGGAATACTGAATTATTTTTAAAAAAATTTAGAAGCTTTAGAAGTTTTGAAAATCTTGGAAGAAAATTTAACTCTTTAGGATATTCCATAGAATATCGAAAAAAAAATAGATTTTTGAAGATTTTAAAAAAGAGGCTTTTGAAGAATTCTGAAAGGTATCAAGACAATGAAATATTTTTCTTAAGCTCTCTAGGAAAATTTAATGATTTTTTATTTTCAAACATTAATTTCAATAGAATAATTAAAAATATTTCAAAATATTTTTTAAATTGTCTAAGAAGAATATCCAAGATTTTCAGGCAATTTTTTAATTTTGAAGATTTTTTTTTGTATTATAGGTAAAACTCTAATCCTTTTGATAGATATTTAGAAGGTTCGAAAGTTTCAACATTTTTTTTTTTGATAATTGTAAACTCAAAAAGATTGGCAAATTTTTACGAAAAATCTAAATATTTGAAGATTTCAACAAAAAAAACTTTTTAAGAATTTTCAAAGGTTTCACGAGAACAAAAAAAATTTCTTGAGATTCATGGGAAAATATCAATTAACCTTTTATTTAAAAAAATTAATTCTCATAGAAAATTGAGAAATAATTTGAAAAAAGACTATAATAAATTTCAAATTAAATTTGTTTAATTTTAGAAGATTACCTAGAAAAGATTAATTGCAAAAGAATATTTGAAAAATTTTTAAAGCATTGTAAAATATTTCCAAAATTGTCAGAAAAAGAATCGGGACAATTTTAAGACAATTTTTTTCATTTCCTGTTTTTTTTATTTATTTTAGTATAAATTTGAATCAGTTTAAAATATATTTTGAAGTTGCGAACAAATTTCAAAAATAATTGAAAACTGAAAACGTTTTCAAGAAAGTTAACACAAAACATACACTTTTCATGATTTTGAACAAAAAATTTAGAAGCTGCTCAAGAAATTTGAAAGATTTCAAGATAATAAAAAAATTGTCTTGACATTCCTGAGAAAATTGAACATAACTTTTTCTTTGAAGTGATTTTTTAAAGCAAGTTTTCTAATTTTGCAGAATCTCAAGAATATTTAGACCAAACATTTTTAAAGATACTTAGATGATTTCAGAAGTGTTGAAAATTGTAATAATTCTAAAATAATTTAATTTTTACAAAAATTTACATCAAAATATAGGTTTTTGCAAAGTTTTGAAAAAAATGTAAAAGATTTTTGAAAATATTAAAACATTTCAAAAGAAAAAAATCCTAAGAATCTTGAGAAAATTCTTTACGATTTTTTATTTTAAAAAAATTATTTTATAAATAAAACTTCAAAAGATTATGAAATATCTCAAAAGATTTATGAAAATGTCGACAACAAATCTGGAATATTTCAGGATCTTTTATTATTATTTTTAATTATCAAAAAAGAATGCAGAAGATTTCAAAATAATTTTTTTATTTTTCAGGATTTTAAGATATGTATAAAAAACTGCATTTTTTCAAAAGATTTGTAGAAGTTTCAGGAGTTTTGAAGATATTCGAAAATAATTTAAATCTTGAGAATGTTTCAAAAACTTTCAAACGAAATGTAAATTTTTGCATATTTTTGTAAAAAAATGTTGAAGTATACCATTAAGCCATTTCCAAAAACTTTCAAAAACAAAACTTTCAAACGAAATGTAAATTTTTGCATATTTTTGTAAAAAAATGTTGAAGTATACCATTAAGCCATTTTCCTTTCAGGGTAGGCGTGACACTACCCGATTCGGGTAGTGTTTCTAGGTGGATAGTTTTCTTGTAGTTATAAATAACTACAAGTGTGGGCTCACCACACCCACGATGTGCCAACAGCGCTCAGTATTCTTGAATGGTAACCCATCCAAGTACTAACCGCGTCCAACGCTGCTTAACTACAGTGATCTGACGAGAACTGGGTTTTTCAGCGTGGTATGGCCGTTGGCCATATTGGAAGTATTTAGAGAATATTGAAACACTTCAGAAAAAAATAAAATTCCTCCCAATTCTGAGAAAATTGAAAAGGATTTTTATTTGGAAGAAAAAAATTTAAGAGAAAATTTAAAAAGATTTCAAAATATTTCAAATATGTATGAAATTTCAAAAACAAAAATCTGGAAGATTTTGAAAATTATAATTTAAAAAAATTTGAAATTTACAAGAATTTACAACAAAATTTAGCTTTTTGCAGGTTTCGGAAAAAAATCTAAAAGCTTTTTGAAAATATTTAAATATTTCAGAAGAAGAAAAATCCGAAGCTTCCTGTGAAAATTTTTCCTGAATTCTTATTTGAAAAAGAATTTAAAAACATATTAAAAAATATATTAAAACATTTGTAAAGATTTCTAAAAATGTCGACAAAAAATCGGAAATATTTCAATATTCAAACATTGATTTCAACAGAATAATTGAAAATATTTCAGAAGATTTTCAAAACTGTCTAAAAAGAATCTCCAAGATTTTCAGGCAGTTTTATTAATTTTGAAGATTTTTTTTTTATTTTAGGAAAAATTTGAATCCCCTTATTAGATATTTAGCAGGTTCGAAAGTTTAAAAAATTTTTTCAAATAATTGTAAACTCGAAAAGATTGCCAAATTTGTTCGAATAATCTAGATATTTGAAGATTTCGAAAAAAAACTTTATAGGAATTTTCAAAGGTTTCACGAGAATAAAAAAATTTTCTTGAGATTCATGGACAAATATCAATTAATTTTTCATTTGAAAAAATTAGTCCTATTAGAAAATTGAGAAAGACTTAAAAATGAAATAAAATATTTCAAATCAAAATTGTTTAATTTTAGAAGATTACCTAGGAAAGATTAATTTCCAAAGAATATTTGAGAAAATTTTAAAATATTGTAAAATATTACCAAAATTGTCAAAAAAAGAATCTGGATGATTTTAAGAGATTTTTTCTTCATTTTCCTGCATTTTTTTCATTTTAGGATAAATTCGAATCATTTTAAAATATAGTTTGAAATTTTAAACAAATTTCAAAAATAATTGAAAATTTAAAACGTTTTCAAGAAATTTCACAGAAAACATACACTTTTCATGATTTTGAGCAACAAATTTAAAAACTGTTCAAGAAATTTGCCAGATTTCAAGATATTAAAAAAATTTTCTTGACATTGATGGGAAAATTGAACATGACTTTTTTTTGGAAAAAGTGATTTTTTAAAGTAAATTTTCTAATTCTGCAGAATCTCACAAATATTTAGACAAAAAATTTTGAAAGATACTTAGATGGTTTTAGAAGTCTTCAAAATTATAATAATTCTGAAATAATATAATATTCACACAAATTTACATCAAAATATAGTTTTTCGCAAATTTCGGGAAAACATGTGAAAGCTTTTTGAAAATATTGAAACATTTCAGAAGAAAAAAAATCGTAAGGTTCATGGGAAAATTTTTTAGGATTTTTTATTTGAAAAAATTATTTTATAAATAAAATTTAAAAAGATTTTAAAACATTTGAAAAGCTGCGCGGTTTTTTAGATTTTTAGAAGTTTCAGAAGTTTTGGAGAGATTCGAAAATAATTTAAATCTTGAAAATATTTCAAAAAATGTGAAACAATATGTAGATTTTTGTATATTTTGGTAAAAAATGTTGAAGCTTTTAAAGAATATTGAAACATTTCAGGAAAAAATAAAATTCCTAAGATTCCTGAGAAAATTGAATATGACTTTTGCTCAGAAAAAAAAATTTAAGAGAATATTCAAAAAGATCTCAGAATATTTCAAGTCTGTACGAAATTTCAACAACAAAAATCTGGAAGATTTTGAAAATGATAATTTAAAAAAATTTGAAATTTACAAAAATGTACAAGAAAATATAGTTTTTTGCAGGTTTCGCAAAAAAATTTAAGAGTTTCTTAAAAATATTTAAATTTGGAAAATTAAGTTATTTCAATAGATATTTTGGAGTTTTTAAAGTTTTGCAAAGATTCCAATACATTTTAAAATTTGAAAAAATTTCAAACAAAATGTAGATTTTTCAAGTTTTTGCAAAAAAATTCAGAAATTTTTTTAAGAATTTGGAAAGGTTACGAGAGAATACAATTTTTTCAAGAATCATGGAGCAATTTTAAATAATATTTTTAAATTTGAAAAATGAAAGGTATGAGAAAGTTGAGAAATAATACAAAAAATTAAAAATGATTTCCTACAATTTCAAAATGCAATGTTAAAGATTTCAAGGCAAAACTTTTCAATTTTGTCAGATTGTAAAGTTTAAAAAAAATGTGTCGCCTTAAGAGATATTCAAGTGGTTTTAAAATATTTAAAAAATTGTAAACAAAATGTAGATTTTTAAAGATTCCAAAAAGAAAATAAGAAGCCTTTTTAAGAATTATGTTAGGTTTCAAGAAAAGAAAAAATGTTTGCTTAAGATTCCTAGGAAAATTTTAAATGCTTTCTTATGTGAGAAAATTAATTTTAAGGGAGTATTTCAAACGATTTCAAAAAGTTTCAACAAGTTTTAAAAAATAATCTCTAAAGAGTTTAGGGTTTTTTTTTAGTACTGTAGGGATCTTTAAAAATTTAAGTAAAAAATCAAATCATTTTACAAGGTATTTAAAAGCTTTGAAAAAAATTCAAACAAAATTTAAATTTTGAATAGATCTAAAACAGTTTAAAACAAAATGTAGATTTTTAAAGAGTTCGAAGAAAATATAGAAGCTTTTTGGAAATTTGAAACGTTTCAAAAAATTGAAAAAATGTTTTAAGATTCCTGGGAAGATTTTTAATTTTTCTTCATCACAAAAAATTTATTTATGAAAAAAATTAAAGAGGCTTCAAAACATTTTGAAAGCTTGCTAGAAATGGCGAGAAAAGTCTGTGAGACTTGAGCGTGATTTTTTTAATTTTGTAAGATTTTTTTAAATCGTAGGAAAAAGTCGAGTTCTACATACATTTTAAACTGACCAACATTTTTCTTGAAAGTTTTTATTTTTATTTTGAATAGAGAATTATTTTTCTTGAATAGTTAAAATTAAAAAAAAAAAGAATAAAAAACTTTATGATCTTGTTTTTGAAAAATGGCGAGCCGCTACTGAAGTCGTGATCTTGATAATTCAGGAACACTGAGACTATACACCACTAAAAAATGGATGTAACAAAATATTTCCTGCGCTCAAAATGAGATTTCTAAGAAAATTAACAATGAATTATTCTTTATTTTATGAGGTTAATTTTAAGTTTTGAAGACTGTAAACTATGTGAAAAAAGAATCTGGATGATTTGGATACAATTTTTTCAATTTTCCAAGTTTAAACATTTTTTTGGAATACTGATTTATTTGAAAAAAAAATGTTGAAGCTTCAGAAGTTTTGAAAATATTCGAAAATAAATAAAATTTTGAAAATATTTCATAGAATATCAAACAAAATAAAATTTTTTGAAGATTTTGAAAAAAGAATCTTTTTATGAATTCTGAAATGTATCCAGACAATGCTAACTTTTTCTTAAGATTTAAATTTTTGTAGTAGATATTTCGGAGGTGCGGAGTTTAGAGAAAACCTAAATAATTGTCAGCTCGAAAAGATTGAAAAATTTGTTTAAAAAATGTAGATATTTGAAGATTTAAAAAAAAAACTTTAAGAATTTTGAAAGCGTTTGAGAGATAAAAATTTTCTTGAGATTCTTAGGAAAATTTTCATCGATATTTCAGTGTAAAAAATTAATTTTAATGAAAAATTGAATGTAAATGATTTAAAAAAAATCTGCCCGCTTCGCGGGCACATTCTCATGGCGCGCTTTG
>CAKNYM010036587.1:1139-11831 GCA_932195095.1 Andricus curvator | reverse complement strand
ACTAATTCAATTAGTAAAATTTCTACTAATTCGGATTTAGAGAGTATGTGCTCTAGGTGCTCACCGCGTGCATGACTCGCTCGGCACCTATCCCTGGGAACTTCTTGACGTAAAATGCGGCTACGATATACTAAGGTGGAAATGAAACCATCCTGCCAAGCGAAAATCAAGCCAAGCTTGATCTGGTCTTGATTTCCAGTCTAGATCGCCGAGCCTGGCCCAGACTTGAACCTAGTTCATTTTCGATTCCACGCCTTTTTATTCTTAGACGGGTTTTATTTTGTTTCCATACAAAATTCATCAAATGTGAAAGCATTTTTTTATTATTTGTGCGGAGACAAGGTACATGAAACATAATTTGATATTTGCAAACAGTGCACTTTGAGTGCACATTCATTTTTCAGTCGAGAATGTTACGCTGAAAACACACTGATTGCTAAGTGTCAAGTACCGAAGCATCTTGACGTTGAAAATCTCAAAGAAAAACTTGAACCACTATCCACTTTATGTTCTTTTCATGCACTTCACTCTCCACGTTTGTTTGAAATATCGACAAGCAGTTTAAACTGATTTAAACTCGCTCGTCACTTCGAAAATGGTCCTGAGGTTCAAGTCAGTGTAAAGGAACGCTGCCTTGCCAATCATCTCGTGATTCCTGACCATTTTTAGAAGAGGATCTCTTCCTTTTGCGACGATGTGAGTAGTACGCAGGAGTGTACAATCGCGGAACAGACGAATTGATATGCAAGCTCTTCTGCATATGCACGATCTTACGCGTGGTAATGTCCAGAGTCGTGAGCTCGTGCTTCGCCCATGAAACCATCCCAAACGAGTGGAGTAGAAACGGGACGCACGGTGAGCCTGAACCAACTTTAAATGCAAGGTCATAACACATCTAATTGTTTGTTTGGATTCGATTTAGGGGCTCAAAAATAGTGCCCAAAAAAATTTTGAGCCAAATCCCCCGAGCCGTTTTTGGGAAAAGTGTTTTTTATGGGTAAAAAATAAAAATTTTCAAAAAAATGTGATGAATTTTAAATTTTTTCACTTTATGTAACGAAATATGATAAATAAATATAATATCAGTCCATATCAATACTGAAAAAAAAATTATTTTAATACATGTCCGGAATTGTATTCTTGTACAGCTTTTAATAAGTTACTTGGGTATTGAGGGTGTGTTCTCGAAACTTCACATTTAGCCCAGGTCGTTTTAAAATCCGAATGGACAGATTCCATGGCTTGTTCACTGTGAAATCCAAAGCCTTTTTCAACTTTACAACAAAAATGAGGGACATGAAAAAAACCGCGTGAACTTATGTGTAATTGAAATTTCCAAATCACAGTAATTTCGCTGAAACTCAGATATACAATCTACGTATTTTGGGTTTAATGTTGAAAAAAAAACAAGAATCAACGACGGATTGCAAAGCCTTAAAGAACCTTACATATTTTAACATGCAAGAAGTCGATTTTTTCTAACAGCATTTTGCAAGAATTACCTGCTAACGCTGGACTCCCATGTACAAACTCGCGAGTAACATTACACATCCTAGCCCATTGGAGACTCTCATCTTCGAATTCCGTCAGAATGTGTTTATACATTTTGTTCACAACCCCGAGCATCAGATGTAGTTCTGGTGGTGGAATTATTTCTAATATTTCTGTGTTAGCGTTTTCTGAGAAAATTATAGGAGTATTTGTACAATTTTTATATACTTATTCGCAGATGATGTTTTACTTCCACTGTCTTGCCACGCAAAAAAATTTTCCTGACAACTTCCAACAGTGCTGTATTCCCCACACGCGTTTAATTCATCTTTTGATGCAGTACACCATGTGCAAGGAAAACTGCTTGCGTATGACATGATGCACGGTAATAGGTTGGCAAGTTTTAAATCAGTTGCTATTGTCCCTTTTAAATCCTTCAATTTTAAGAGTGACCACATCAATAAAACGTTTTCATATTTCTCTTGTGTATATGCCACTATTCCAAGCAGTAGTAATTTCTTGACGCCAGAATCCTTATGCTTTTTGCGACAACGCCTTCGGTATACTTCTGTCGACCTTCTACATTTGCAAGTTCTGATTCATCCAAAGATTGCATCAAAAGGCAATTTTTAAAAAAATCTCCGCGACTATATATTCCGAATTTCAAATGCATTTCATCAACTTCCCTTTTTTCTTCAACAAACTGAAATAATCCTTTTACATAATTGCAAAACAATAAAGTTTCTGCAGTAGTTGCAGTATCGTTCTTTCTAGTGTTAAACACATTACACTCTTTCATACTGAATTACAAATCAAGAGAATGATTCAAAGTTTATACTTTTTGTTTTAGATCTGGTTGAAATAATTTTCTGTCATTCGTAGCGACGCGAAGAGCTGCTGTAACTCCATGTACTTTATTCGTTGAAAGCCCATATCTTGTTCCAATTTTTAAAACATCTTCAGTAGAAACACGCTTCAGTTTTTGCTTTCTGATTGCTGTTCAGTCAAAGAAATTTTCAAAGGATTTTCATGCTTCTGAGATAAAGCGATTACAGTATTTTTATCTGATTTATTTTCTTCAATGTTTGTCGATTTTTCATTTAAAATCACTTTAATCAAATGACACACCAAGTGTTCTTTTTCTTTTAGGGATATACCGTTTATAATATGATCTTTTAAATTTTCGTAATGCTTCGGTGTACAAAAAAAATAGGATCCTTGTTCTAGATATGTTTACATTAGGTAAGAGACTCCATCAATGTTAACATTCACGTGTTCTTGTGTGTTGTTATCGTGTTAACACAGGCATGTATGATGATAGGTATATTTTAAGACGTACTTCAAAGACTTTATTATAATTTAGGAATTTATTATATACCCAACAAAAAAATTGGATGTGCTATGACCTTGCATTTGAAGTTGGTTCAGGCACACCGTGGACGGCAAGCATATATGTTAGTCGCAGATATCTTGTTCAACGCAGATAGATTGGAAGAGCAAATCTGTCGAAGGAGACGCTTGTATCTGCTTCGGAGAGCCTCCTTCACTGATGTGAAAATTACTATAATAATACGAAGTGTCTCAATGTCCCGAAATTCGGGAAGCGTAGTCAAATATTTTTGATAAGCTTGGCTAGCCTTAGATGGTAAACAAAGAGTATTACCAAGAAGTTCTGAAGCGATTACGTGCCACAGTAAGAAGGACACCTTCACCACGATAACGCACCTGCCCATTCATTGCAGCTTAATCAGCCATTTTTGACGAAACGTGGCCTTACACGACTTCGGTAGCCCCCATAAAGTCCCGATCTGGCTCCCTGTGATTTTTGGCTGTTTTCCACATTGAAGTTTCATCTAAAACGAAAACGGCTTCAAGACGTAGAGGAAATAAAACAAAATGCGACGAAGTAGCTATTCCAAAAGAAGAAGTGCTTCCGAAGATGGGAGGATCGCTGGAAGAAGGATGTGGTTTCTAAAGGGGTGATACTTTAAAGGGAATATCATCGCCATTGACCAGAATTATCTCTTACTCCTGGTACGCTACAAGGTTGAATACTTTCCGGACACACCTCGTAGTCCAAAAGCACTAAAAACGGTACACTTCTTCTTTTGAAGATCAAACCTTTTTTTTTTAAAGATCTAAGTTACCAGAAAAAACACGTCAAAGCAAGTGATTTTATAACTATATAGCAATAATGGTCAGGAGCGAATTTTTATATTTATTTTAGGTGAACAATTTTATAATTGAACATTTTTTGTATCTTAAGATGTTTTTCCAAAAATTATATTAAAAAATTTTTAGTGTTATTTTTTACGATTAAAACAAAAACTACTATTGCCGAAATCGGTTGACCCGAGTCTTGTTTTTGGATAAACCATATGAATGAAGCGGCTTCTAATTCGGCATTCTTAGCAGATTTCGTTGATTCTTTGTTTCTGAACCTTAATTTCATGCAAAACTAGGTATTTTTCGCTCATTGACAGAAAACTTATTTTCTTTCGTTCAGCCATAATATCGAAAAATTGAATAAACTTTTAACGCGTAAAGGTCCAGAGAGTTGCAAAGTTAACAACTTCTGACACGGGACTGACTATCCGAGCGTATTGGTCGTCAAGGGACGCTCGGGGGGGAGACAGAAGCAGCAGATCGCGAGTTGAGTGTATTTTTATTTTTATATTTTATAATTATATTTGTATTTATAAATAATAATTTATATTTCTTAATTCTAAAAAATGTTATTATTATTATACCATTAAGCCATTTCCCTTTCGGGGTAGGCGTGACTTGCTCGGTTGGAGAATAGTAAGGTATAGGTTGGATAGGTATATAGGTGTGAGGTTGTAAGGTATGTAGGCATGTAGGTATATAGGTATAAGGTAGATAGGTATATGGATGTTAGGTATAAATATTTCAGATTGATCTGGAATTCTCGTGTTATTTATTTAAATGACACGTTTATTCCGCAACACTGCTCCGACCCAGGTTGCTGATCAATCTCTCTAGCGATCACCCCAAGTGAAGAGCCTCACAAAATTGTTATGTATGGTTCTCCACTTGGGCCCATTAGTATCCAAGGTCTTTGTTTCAGGCGCCATTCATTCTACTGTCACTCTGTTTACAAACTATTTGTCGCCACACTTTTCTGTCCTGGCATACTACTCTAGCTTCCTTCACGTCCATGCATTTTTTCATGCAAGCTCTTGTGTTTCTATGGCTTCTTATGTCTCTACGGATCAATGTCTCATTTACAGATTCTAACCATTCTTTCGGCGGTCTACCTCTGGGCATTCTACCATTTACTTTACCTTTATACACTTGTTTGGTCAGTCGTTCACCTTTCATTCTTTCAAGATGTCCGAACCATCTTAACTGATTTCTTTCCCATATGTCAACTAGTGTCTCTCCTGTACCACATTCTTTGAGGATAGTCTCGTTTCGGACTTTGTCCATCAGTGTTTTCCCGCATATTATGCGCAGAGGTTTCATGCCGATCGCGTTAATTTTACTCCTGTCCTTTTCTTGACAGGTCCATGTCTCGCTACCGTATAGTACAGTCGGTACGAATATAGAATTATGTATGGCCATTTTAGCTTTTTTTGATATGTTTTTATTTGTGAGGATGGATCCTACTCTACCGATAACCTGTCTACCCTTATTTATGCGCCTATCTTACTCCCCATCTATTTTTCCGTCGCTAGTGAATAGACTACCTAGATACACGTACTGGTCAACTTGTTCTAATCTCTCATCATTTATGATAATGTTGCATATTGTTTTCTCACTTTTTCCCTCAAACACCATGATTTTTGTTTTATTTACGTTAATTTTGAGTCCCATGTCCTTCATGCTTGTATGAAGTTTATTCAACATTCTTTGCAAATCCTCGACTGATTCTGCCATAACAATCTTGTCATCTGCGAAAGCTAACCCACGTACCTTGACTGTTTGGAGATCTACACCTTCTTCGTCGAAGAGTGCAGTTCTTAGACACTTATCCATGAATATGATAAATAGCCACGAGGACATAACGCATCCTTGTTTCACGCCTTGCATAATATCGAACCAGTCACTCAGTTTCCCGTTTACCCTTACGCTCGCTTTACTACCTGTACACGGAAAAAATTTATCCGTGAAGAAGTCACGAACTTGTAGCTAGGTCTCGGATACGAGATAAAAAAATGAAACATTAAATCCTTATTTCTATGAGAAATATATGGATAAATTTCGAAGTTTCTTACGTACAGTTCGAATTTCCTACGAACAGTTCCTGAAAATTTCAGACTGAAATAAAAAGAGGAAAAATTTTATTTGTGCGATTTAATTTTATATTAATTTATAAATTCGCAACTCAGAAGATTCGAACCTCAAACACTGCTGACTCACCAGTTTCTAAACATAAACCAGGAGTGCGTAAACACGCGCAGCCATCGAGGCCAAACAAAATAGGTATTATAAAACTTCTAGCCACTCATCCGACGAGCTCGAGGCACACATACGAGCGCACACACGCACCGCGCGTGTGTGCGTGGGCCACGTACAGGGAGACTTAGGTCGAGTTCCCAGATTTGTCGGGCAAGCTCGTGAGTGCTCTGAGAATCTTTTCCCAATCACTCGTAATATTTTTGTAATTATTCACGTAAAAAAAAAGTGATGAACCGTTTTAGAATTTTCACATCGAGTTCGTCAATCTTTCTCAAAGTTCGCAGGTTATTTACGAAAATACATAAATATCCGACGAATTTTTCTCATATCCGAGACCTAGCTACTAGTTCGTGACTTTTTTACGGATAAATTTTTTCCGTGTATATATTGTTTTTATTGCTTGCAGGAGCCCTCCATTTACTCCGTACTCTTTAAGAACTTCCCAAAGTTTACTTCTATTTACCGTGTCAAATGCTTTTTCTAGGTCAATAAATGCACAGAAAACTTTCTTTCCTACTCTCAAGCTTTTTTCTGTGATCTGTCTTAAGCTAAATATCTGATCTGTACATAATCTTCCTGGCATAAATCCACTTTGGACTTCCCATATATTTTCTTCTGTAATTCTCATTACCCTACGAATAAGTATTTTTGAGTATATTTTACTTACGGTTCTTAGTAAGCTGATACCTCCGTAATTACTGCAGTTGCTTTTATTTCCCTTTCTTTTGTATATTGGTACGATAATCGCTTTTCTCCAATCGTCCGGGACTTCTCCCGTCTCGATACATAAATTTATCAATTCGCACAACCTGTGAGGTATGTACTCGCCACCGTATTTAAGCATTTCAGCGCTGATACTATCTACACCAGCAGCCTTACCGTTTTTCAAGTTCTTTATTATGTTTCTGACCTCAGTGACACATACTTTTTCAATTGGGTTTTCTAATGCATTATGTTCTATGTCGCAGTTTTGTTGTCCTATATCTTACCTCCTAATAGTTCTTTAAAAGAGTCTTTTAAAGCGTCTACTATCCCGTCTATATCATATAGCATTTCACCTTTGCTGTTTCTCATGCTCGCAAACTCTGTATTTTTACTTTCCTTCAACTGTTTATATAATAGTTTCATCATTCCTTCGAAGCTGTTTTGTATTTTCCCCTCTTCTTCTGTTCTCATTTTCTCTTTAGTCTCTTTGACTAGTCGTTTAACTTTTCTCTTTTTGTGTCTGTAATCATTTTTAAGTCTATTTCTCTCCTCATCCCTAAGACCTGTAATGTGCAACGTTCTTTCGTGCGCTTCTCTCTTTTCTTTTTGGGCTGCCTCAATTTCATCATTCCACCATGCATCACCAGATTTTCTTCCAACAACCGCCGTACCACATACTTCGGTCGCAGTTTCAACGATGACATTCCGTAGCAAAGTCCACATGCCCTCTAAATCTTTATTGTTTATTAATCCCTTCCAAATTGTCTCATCTATACTTGCGTTTAACCTATTTTGAAAGTCTATTCGCACTTCCGGTTTTTGTAAATTTTCAATCTTTATTCGCGTTTGTTTTGTTTTTGTTGTTTTCTTTCTTCTCCATCCCCGCCTTAAATTTATTTTGGAGACTAAGAGGTAATGATCAGTATTGCATTCGGAACCCCTCATGACTCTTGTATCTTTCACTAGTTCTCTTAGTCTTTCATCCGTAATAACAAAGTCAATTATACTGTGGCTATTTCCTTTACGCCAGGTGTACATATGGATCATTTTGTGTCTAAACCAAGTATTTGTAATAAATAGGCCCTTTTCTAAGCATAAGCTAACTAATTTTTCCCCGTTATAGTTTTTTTTTGTTGCATCCCCAAATTTACCTAGCACCCTTTCTGTATCTGTATCCTGACGTTGAACGCCGACCCATCCGTTCATATCTCCTAGCAGAATTATTCTTTCACCTTGATCGCAAGTACTTATTGTGTCATTTAAAGTGTCCCAGAAAGCGTCTTTGACTATGATAATTTAAAATATATAAAATTTACATTTAGATGATAAGAAACTTATTTACCGTTTTTGATCCTTATCCGTGCAGAAATCACCATATATATTACCGATTACCGACTAGGGCCTGATCCGATGTGTACTATCTGGTCCCGATAGGAAGAATTCTGTGGCCCTGACTCGTACCAGATCGGGCTATGTGCTGTGACGTGTTATCTAGCCTCTTTGCAGCGCCATCTTAAGTTATATACGCTAGATGTCACATAACCTCGAACATAATCTTAATTTTTGTTTTCCTTCGAGGTGTTGTTTTGCAAATGTGCTGGGAATGTTCGAGTGTATCATTTATTGTTAACATATTAATAATAAATGCCGAAATTACGAAGCACACCGTGATTCTTAAACATCGTGCAATCATCAACGTTCCGTATTTACGTGATGAAAACGAAAGCAACGAAAGTAAGTAAATTAAATACTCATTTTATGTTGTATTTGACTGTATTATCTTGTATTGTATTGGATCCAAGTTCTAGCCTGAAGATTTGATTTCCTCATTTTAGTCAACAAATATTATAATATTTGATATTTTTTCGCTCTTTAGCGCTTTTTTTGTAAAATGAAAAGTTGGAATTTTCAGGTTACATTTCGAATTCTACGTGTTATGCAGAAGGCTTCTCTGAACTCGTCGTTCAATAAATATACTGGACTTCGCAAAGCTCTGAAATTGATAATACAAAAATATTTAAGTAAATAAATGGTCATGAAGTTCACCGTAGTAAAAAAGATGCTGGGAAAGGAGTTCTTCAAGGATTTTCAATTTTGTACATGTGCACTAGGTAAAAAAATTTCGATTCTACAATATGAATTATATTACATATTTATGTGCTAATTTTTTACCCTAATTAACTTTTAAAATATTTCTTTCTAGATATGAGCACCATTTTGCATCCATATGCGCACCGTTTTATAGAATACGAACGAATGGGACGTTAATCGAAAGCAGAAGTCCAAGTACACATTTTATATAATTTTAAAGTTTCATTCAAAATAAAGTTCAATTCTATTAATTTGGCTTTTTGTTCAATATTGCGGTAATAATTATTTTGAAGCATTTTAATTCCTAATAAAAAATTAATTAATGTGGCTAGACTCCGGTAATTAATTGGGGCCAGACCGGGCGTTTGATCGGGCTCCTAGACATGGCTCCACTGTGGCTAGGTGTTTCATGATGAGTCTGGCCCTGACTCGATTTCCAGATCAGGGCCCGATATGAACGAGCCTGGGCCCGGTCGGGGCCACGGCAAAATTTCTGCACGGGTATTTAATCATTTTGAATTAATTTAATTTCAAACATAATTTTTAGTTTATTTTGAAAATTTTCATTTACAATGAAAATAAAATGATAATTATTGAAATATTTTATAATGAATAAAAACATATACATAAATATTGAAAACGGCGTGTTTTATGGCGGTTTTTGTATAGCAGAAAATCGTTTTTTACCTTATTGACATGTCATTAAGGTTTATTACTTTTGGATAGTTTGTAAACTTCGTAATTATTTAAAGAAAAAAAAGTATCGAGCCTTTTTAAAAATAAGTATATTTCAATTCTAAGTTCTTTCTAAATAAAAAATTTTCTATTAAAGTCTCCCGAAAATTTTTCATTTTGCCTTAGAATAATTCATTAAACATCAGGAAAATGCTTTTTTAACAACAAAAAAACATTGAGTTCAACAACTTTCAGTCTGAAGATGGTTGAGGCTTATCGTACGACTTGGTAGGACGCTGCCTCAGATTTTGTAATCAAGATCCAAGTGATTCGATATCGAAGTTGGTTAGACGCGAGCGCGCGGTAGAATACACGAGTTGAGGTAATTTAGGTAAGTCGAATCTGTCACCTAGTGCGATTTTTCAAAGGGTTTAAACGTGCTTTTATATATGTGAGTGACCGTGTGTGCGAATTTGTGTATTAAACAAAAAAAATTAAGATTATATAAGAATAATTTCAAAAATAACTTTTTTTTTTTCGTTGAGAAATCGTGTTTTGAATTTTTATAAATTTTTGCTTAGAATTCGGATTTCTTGTCGTAGAGAGCCCTTGCATACTAAATGTGCACCGACTGGCGCTTTGTTTTCCGACCTCTGTCTCTGAGTGATTATGATGATTAATCATTTTCTTGAATATGGAAAGTTGTGAATTTTAAATGGCTTTCTCTCATATCCAAGCCCGGAGGCACTGTTTAATATTGACCGATTTCAAAAAAATAAGGAAATTCTTTTTCCGCAAAACGAACAAATGGGGGGAGGGGGGGTCGATCACCAAAAATCGAATTTTCACAGGTATAAATTTGGAAAACCTTATTGATTAACTTATGTTTAAAATAATAAGGATGCCGTATTTTTTTAAGTACACATCGAGAACATGTTGCTACTGGCTTGTAATGCCCCGCTGCAGTACTGGCGCGGTAATGCACACCACCGGTTCTGTACTGGCAAACTGCTGGCGTATGAAAATTCCGGAGTTAATTTTAAAAATGATACAAAATCATTGAGTTGGTTTTAGGACGAATATACTTTATCCATTCATTGTCATACGACTTCATATCGTCAGAATATTGTTGATAACTTCAAAAATGTAAATTTCATTCAAATTTTTTGGTTAATTTTAACACCCACTATGGCTATACTCTAACGATATGACAAAAACTGTATTTTAAGAATAAATATTAATTGATTGTGTGCATTTTAAACTCTTTTTCCCTAAATAATTATTAATTATTGTATGGTTCTTATATAT